>JABASH010002664.1:0-19252 GCA_019776445.1 Tomocerus maximus | reverse complement strand
TGCTACACCCAATTTTTGTGCTACAAACTGAAGACAGACAGACAGACAGACAGACAGACAGACAGACAGATTGGGCATTCCCATAAAGCAGCGTTCCGCTACTTAATAAACATCAGATACGAAGCAATGAAGCAACTTTATTAATTTATTACATACATCAAGCATTTGAACTATCGCAATGAAATTAATTTAGTACTAACGTATTTAAATTAACAAGATTTCCGTTTATCTACCTTAATTATATTAGGGTGCAAATATTTCCACAAACACAATAATTCCAACAAGGCATGATTGTTTTGAATTTTGAATCTATCACATGAATAATCAGAAGTTTGAAAACAATACTTTTTATGTAGCACTACTAATACTACTGCACAATTAGCGCTCATCAGTAGTCATCAAATAATAACTTTGTTTTCGCCACAATGGTATTAAGACATTTGAAAATGAAGTGATGAAAGGGTTTATTGATTGTAAATGTCAAAGCTTTGAAGAATGATTCCTTTGATGGGAATAATTTAATGATTTTGTGGGTTTATTGTGTTTAGCCAGGAAGCATATTTATGATTGTATAAGAAGGATTATAATTATTTCAGCAGAGACATAAAGTACATTAAAGGAACGTATTAGAGAAGAGTGTCTCGTTCCAGTTTGATGTGAATGTATGTATTTGGTAGGAAGAAAGTCGGGGAAGGAGGAAAGAATAAATATGTGAGGCAGTCCATTAAAGTGCTTAGTCCGTAGGTTAAACGAGTATATAGCTGTGTGTATGCAGAGATATGATGTTGTTTAGTGAACTGGTAGATTTCTAAGGAAGTTTTGTTCCTTCAAGCAAATTTTCACTAGTTTCGACGTCTCGGCAAACCCGTTGTCAGATTCTAATGAGAAAAAGTGAGTTGAGACGAGAAGACAAGTGAAGCACCTAATGTTATGCTATGTAATCTATACTAAGGGAGTAGTAGAGAGGGAAACCCAGCCGTGAAATTGCTGCTCTCTCTGTGTCTCTCCGCTAAATAGAGTCTCTCTGTCTGTAAAGTAACTTTGTTGGGACTTGTGTCTAGTATATTAGAGTTGGCCTCTAATGCCTTGCTGAATGCATTTTATAGAGGAGGAAGGAGTTTAGCTAAGCTGCTGTGTAATGGGCAGAGTCTATTCCATTTTCCTCTATGATATTTTAGTTCTTCTCTCTGGTTTCTGCTCTGGTTATTTGGTCAAACTCAAACTTTTGGACTTGACATAACATAAATAACAATTTGCCAACTTTTCTCCTTTTGCTTGTTATGTTGTGTTACGTTATGTTTCGTTACGCACGCTGCTCTGTCTGGCTCCGTCCATACATACTACAATTCAAGTCTATGTTCAACGGATGAACTAGTAGAATATTAGAACAACATTTCAAATTTGCAATACATTGCAAGTAGGTATCTACATTTAATGGACAAGATGTGTAGTGTGTGGATATGAGTGCATTATATAGAGTATATTATTTATATAGGATATATTATATAGGACAGAAGAATGGAGTCTTCCAAGAAAGATTTGGTGAAATGTCCCAGAGTAGTAGCAATGAAGGAGAAAGTCATGGGAATTGTCACAAAAGTTAAAGAATTTAGAGGGAAAGTGCTAAAAGAGTTAGACTGACTTCCTAGCAGCATCCTTACCTTACGTTTACGGCTTCGTTTCACTCTCTTGCCTAATAGTCACTTCACCTTTGAGAAAACCCGATGATGCAGAAAACTTTACTTCTATTGCAAAATACATGTCTGTCTTCTACGTGTTCATCCACTAAACTATATTTTTAGCTTACAGATACGTCAGTCACTTTTCCAAACATTTCCAGGATGCAGCTTCAGGAGTCATGTGAGCAAAAATAAATATACTGTGATGACTATTAACTGTATTTACTTGCAGTAAACATCTAAGTGCATTATGTATTATGGACAGCCACCTTAACCTAGATCTGTCTACGGAAGTCTAAATTCTTTATGTGTATACACAAACTTCCTTAATTTCTCTATGTGTATAAAGAAACTTCTTTAATTTCTCTATGTGTATACAGAAACTTCTTTTTCGCAATAACAAACATATTATACTGAAATAGGTAATGCGGACAGAGCTGAGTAATAAGATTTTCTGTGGTTAGACCCGTGTAAATCAGCAGTTGGGCAAAAGAACAGCTAAGCAGAGGATTAATTTAAGTGTAAAGTCAACATTGGTGAGGAAAAGTAAAAAGATATTAAAAAAGGCTGCGGAAATGACCGAGTAGATGTAAAAGAGAGCAAGAAATCCTCTAGAGTGACATCAACTGCTGTCGAGAACTCATCCCTTTTCGCATAATTATTTCAAACGATGTGTCACCGCAAATAAACGAGTTACGTGACAAGAAGAGGCTTCCCACTACCTCCTCTGTAGATTACGTTACACTTTAGGATATGCCAAAACCATGAAATCTTCTTCGTTCCATAGTTTACTTTTGGGCATTACTACTGGCTAGTATATAGCTTATGTGCTCTAAGCACGTTACTTTTCCTTGAGTTTAATTCCCGAAGTGTGCTATGGGTTTGGCCTAACTGTTTTCACTGTCATGTCGTATTTATCTGTAGGCAGCTTCTTCCTTCGTGGTTTATCCTAAGTTGAAAGGTTGAAACTTCATTCCAGACTAAATTTGGCAAAAGTGTTACTGTGTATCTGCTTTGTGTTCCTTTTTCTCACATTCACATTCAAATGGAATCAAGATAGCGTGAGTTTTAGACTCTCTTCAAAATCCACTAAATATATAACATGAGCTCAAGTATATACTTTACCATAGTTTTAGTAGCTATTCGACTGCTAAAAGTTATCACATATATTTTACTACCTATTTATATAGCTAGCAATTTTCCCGATACATTTTCGTAGGTATCTCCTGGAGAAGCATTAGGTAACATGCGCCAATTTTTCAGAGTTTAATTCTGCATTAGGAGGAATTCTCGAAGAGAGACATGTATAGAATGAAACGATTCGAGTTTATTGGAGCGCAGAATTTTCGAAAGCGGAATCTAAAATTCAAGTGTAGGATCCTTAGAGAAAAAATAATCACAATAGAAAAGAGGAGTAACTGGGGACGGAATACGGAATTCAGTATGGAGTGACGAGAAACTGACTATTAGATGCACAGAGTCAAAAAGTAAGTTAGTGATTCGCGACATTTGCTGGGACACTTGCAGTCAGTGAGACATGAACATGACACGATGCTTTACTTAAGTATGGTATCTGTAGGGGAATATATTTGGAAGAAGTTGTCTCATTGGAGCCGAGATCTCTAGTGATGTGAGGGAAACTGGAAGGAAAAGTGAATCCACTCTCTCATGTCTAATCTTAAATGCTGAGGCTGAAATCAGTATCCTCCATTTTTTGGCAGGCCAGATCCGTATGTGTACATATGCATGTATGTAAATCTACAATAATACAGCGACGCAGTACAATAGACGAATAAAGAAGCTGAGGTTGACTTTTGTGCATTTTATTCGAATCGTTTAAATTTGCATGCCGTCACAGTTGACTCTTGACTCGAGTTGACATGAGTTGAGAGTTCAGTTGACTTTCATTGTCTTGCAACTTTATTTTATCTGCATTTTTCTCCCTGGGTGGCACACATACTTGAGCAACATCTACTCACTCATTCTTTATGTATAGAGTAACTAATGTGCATTCTCACACGAACACAGATTACTCCTAGATATCCACTCAAGTGAATATTGCCATCTCATCCTCTCAACTCCCTACCTGCAAATAATCACAAGTAATACACCTCACCTATAGCTATACATCGCAATATACATCGTAAAAGTTACTAAGTTTTAATGCTTCACTTTATTTTATGGCAACGTTACGATTTAAAATGATGGGCAGGGATTAGATTCGAGTCTCTCTACAATAACTTACACTGCCTAAGCACAAATCTCACAAAAGTCAACTTGCATTATAACAATCACTTTTAATGTGCTTTGTATCCGTAAAACTGTTTTCCAAAGCCATTAGCCTAGGTACTAGAGTGCGAGTGTGCCATTTCTATTCATAAAACGGAATATATAATGCGCACAGAGTCCTATAGCTAATTTACTTTAATCATTTCATACAGGGAAAATAATTTCCTCACAAGACTGACTTTATGGCAGTTGTTTTAAGTACAGTGCCTACTAGTACAAGGTGTAGTGTCCTCCTCACAGATAGCTTCACATGAATAGTTTCCGCATTCATATGAATTACACCTGACACGACTGATGGGTAGTCAATGAATATTTATTTTTATTGCTCGAGGAAGCCTTAGCTACAGTCATACATGGAATAATAATACAAAAGTAATACACATCTCGATGCACAATCTATTCAGCATATAAGAGACTGATGCTGCTCGACTTGATTTCAGAGGAATTGCTAAACGAATAAATGATGTTGTTTTCTTCCTGAAGCATTACACTTTAGAATCCCAGTGATTCGCACAGAGATATACTGGCTCTTCTCTCATCCTCACTCAAATTCCCTTCTCCAACAATCCGTGTACACACAAAACGTTTTAGCATGTTACATACATACTGCTAACTCAACTGGAATCTAATCTAATAGAAACATTTAAATCTGCGATAGGAGAGAGACTAATCTATCTATCTATCTCCTGAGCTATCTATCTAATTGCAAGTTATGTTTCTTTTGACTCGACACGACGGGATTTGCTCTAATGTATAAGTTCCAATTGATGTTCTTGCTGATAGTCAACTTGAAAAATTACTACATTTACTGCTTGTACAACTACATACAATCTAAACCAAGATATTCAAAGAATGAAGCACATGGCACAACAGCTTTGATTAAAAGATTAGTGATATTACTCTAAGACCAATAGCTAATACACCATCCACTCTCTACTCAACTTGACTTTTGATGCCTTCTAAAGATAAAACGACAAAGATGTCCATTGTCTTGTCGTCGACTACTCTACCGAGCATTACACTAAATAAATTATTTCTCCATCATTGTTATTTTTATGAACGCCCATGTCCAATCTTCCAATTTGTGCGTAACAGTATACCATCATCGTAAACATCGGATGGGCAACGAAAATCAGGGGCTTCTTTTATCAAATTCTAATTTGTCACATTTTCAACTCAAAAGATTTAAATTATGTAGCATCTCAAATGCACAAGAGATATTTTCATCATCTTTGTCTGATCTTTGTCAAGTTTTTGTTACAATATTTAAAGAAATAAGCATTGAAAACTGAAAGTTATCTAAGGAGGAGCTATTTATGTAGACCAAAGAGCACACAATGCAATACCTCAAAAAATTAATCATCTCAAAAGAAATAGATTTCTACTTAATCTATGTAAAAATTTGTTACAATATTTGAAGAAATGTGCTTTGAAAACTGAAAGTTGTCCAAGGAGGTTAAAATTTGTATACCCCAAAGCCCGGCCGGCATTCAATATGAAATAATTTTGCTGAGCAAAAAGTTAAGCAAATATACCATGGTAGTTATACTAGGGGGGAGCCTGTTTTATCTTTTGCTGAGCAAAATTACGCACAATTACGCACTTTTTATTTTATATTGAATGCCGGCCCTGGGCCGGCATTCAATATAAAATAAAAATTGTTATATACATTCAAACCTCTTTGTTAAATTACGCCACGGGGAAGTGTACTAAGTTGAGTAATCTGTGGATGTTCTCATCATCAATTTAATAATGATACGCATATTGTGTTCATGATTGAACAATGGATGACTAGTGGACGGTTTAATAATGTCATAGTCATCAATTTGTCTCAAGATGTTGGAGATAAGGGAGTAGGTAGTTTCTTCCTATTGATTCGCTGAGAAATTAGACAAAGACTGGTGAGAATTAGGTGGTGTATCTGTAAAAGCATTAGAGAGCACAAAAGGCGAGATAAAAAATGGAGAATGACAAATAAGTGCAGATGTACTAATATGGGAGAGATTAAAGCAGAAAGAACAAAGTAAGTAGAATCTTAAATGCAGAGCAATTAAAAGGGAAATCTGGGTTTCTTGGCCTCGTGGCGACAGAAAAAGTCTTGCTAGGAGTTTACAAATTAGATTAGTCATTTTTGCATTTGGAGAAGAGCGAAGTAGATTTATCTGAGCCTTTAATTTCGCCTTTGGTTCCACTCCACTTGGGAAGGTAATGAAGGAGAGCAGAAGTCTTTTGACAAGGAAAAAAGTGGGAAATGACATTTGGAACCGCAGCAGAGGGCACATTTGAATTGAATTAGTGTCCCTAATAGTGTAATTTGGTTAGTCGCATTTGCCATTGTATTAAAGGGAGGGAAGGAAATAATAGTTTACAATAGAGAAGGAGGCTGAAATATGAATGACTTACTTTCATGGTCTTTGCCATTAAGGACCGGCAGCGACATCGCTCCCACTCCCGTTTCCAAGTTCACGTTATTCGGGTCCACGCTGGAAGGTTTTTGCACTGCTCCGAGAAAAAATAATGAAATACCCAGTGGAGTTGACCAGGCGGGAGGAGAGAAAACCACAGCAATATCAATATTTCAACTTTCTCTATAAATACGATAAAATGCAGAGTTGAGTATTATAGGGAGGCCTGAAACTTTTATGCATTCCTCTAGAGATACAGATCGGAGAAGAATAGATATATCTATATAGGATCTGTATATACTCTCGTATAGAGTCGGAACAATAAAAGTTGGTCGATGCACATACCTTAAGCGGAATAGTGAGTAAGTAGCCGCGCTGTTAACGCTGACACATAAAAGTATTAACGTAAGCACTAATAGCTTTTTCCTTTAATTGGATTCTCTCTGAAAGCACGTTTTTAATCGCCGCTATTCCACTTACAAGTTATATTCTTGCCCTGTGCAGTCTGTTTTTTCTACTTGAAACAGAGTAAGTAGGTCCGAGTTTCGATTTCCTCTCTTTCTCTGACAAAGTAGCGAGCAATGCAATTCAGTTAGGGATATTGGCAAAAATGTTTGTTATATATGTAGACAAGTCCTTTTTTGGTTGCTATTGTAGTAGCAGTTGTGTAAACTCTTTATCTTTTGAAACATGTATCTGCATTGTGTTTCTTCGTATAAGCCGGAATATCGTACATTTTAGCAATTTGTCTGATTGCAGCAGAGGAGAAAAACGCTTTTGGTGAACTTATTGTGTATGTGTAAGTCGGAATTCTCACTGTGTGATGATATGAGGGCTTCAAGTTTCACGTCAGCGATATATCACTTTGAATTCGAGTGCAGAACTCCACTGTCTTGTTGACTGTTGACGTTGACTCTTTAACTCTTTTGGCTTGATTTATTTAGCATTGGGTTTGCAATTGAAATATTTTCCTTAGGGCGCACACTGCTGCTCTGCATGCACACTGACTAAGATCCATATAAAATGAGAAGAAACAAACAAGGACTCTTTAATAGAGAGTGTTACATTATTTGCTGATTGTTTTCTTTTTCGTTTAGACACACACAGGATTAGGTTGAGTAGAATATTATGTAGAGTAGTATGTACGTGCATAGAGGCTGACTACACTCCTGGCCCTTGCCTGCCTCGCTGTACTTATCTCTGGCATTAACATTTGCAGACTGAAGATGAAGTGAGACAAAGTGAGACTACTTATAAGTAAGATCAGTGCTCTATGTAACTATGTTCACTGTGCGTGTATACTCTCGGTACTTATAAAATGTATAAAAAGTAGTAGCCTGTACACAGGCAAGGTAGACAACACTGTATACTCTTACTTATCTTTAGATTAGTGGCCTATACCATATATTTGTACTGACAGCAACAACTACCTACAGATACCTTAGTTAAGAATGGAAGTCATGCACAGAGTGCAATAGGATACGTACACACACTCCTGACTACTACTTCCTCTCTACGTGCAGACTCTCCCTATGTACACAGACTCTGCAGAATACAATCCACTGTATTATTACAGAAACTGTGAGAGAGACAAGTGTAAGTCTAATTGGCAAAATGTCCCATAAGCTCTACTAAGAAAAGAAGCTACCCAACTGGTAATCTGACAAAATCGTAAAGAAGTCTATATATATTGTGTAGCGAAGGTTCTCTCGGGCCGCATGCCCTTTCCCCTCGCAATGTAAATATCCAATAAATTCTCGAGAAATATTATACTACATTAGAATGCTAAGTTACCTATATAGAGTGACGTAAGGAAGAGTTGGGTAGACTGCATGCTGTCTTAAGCTACTACCATTATTAGAAGTTGAGTTGATGTGACTAATACGTAAGTGAATGGGATTTTGTGTACAGGAAAATACTCGTAACTACTCTAATGTTATGCAATGCACAATGGAGTGAGGACTAAACTAAGCATAAAGGTTTAAGTTGCAACGAACCCAAAGCCAACTGAGTCTCTTGTAAAAACAGCCGACAGAAATAGAGAGTGTGATATGCGATAGTTGGGTGAGTTCTGCTAAATAAGAATTCTGCTCTGTATACGAAAGATACCGGCAGAGTAGTAAATGGAATTGTGCGGAGCCCACCTACCTACCTCTACCTATCGGGTAGTAAATAGTAGCTCAGTGCATGTAGTGTCAAGACTACACAAAGTAAAGGAACAGTAGACGAACACTACAGCTCCAACCAAACCAGGCAGATTGAGTTGAAAGAGCAAAACTGAAAACCGAATTCGGACTTAGACTTAAACGTATAAACCTGCGCAGCCCACATTTCACTAAGCTTCCCTATCTACTTTTCGATATTTGACTTTACATTACATTAGCCACATTACCTCCTTTATAGAATTTACCCCGCCAAAGACGACGTGGCATACACTCATTATCTTACTCGCTATATTCCATTAAATATAAGTAGTAAACTAACCAACCTACCTGAGAACTCTAAAATCTCTAAAAGCATATATAGTGTCTATATATACTTAGCATATACGTTTATACTCTATTTAGTATAGGAGTTCATAAAACAAATGGAGTCTGTTATCTCAGCAGCGACAACCTTCTATCTCGTCGTAGTCAAATTTTTAAATAAGTAAAACTAAGTACACTCTGAAAGAGTTTGTGTGATCTCTGATGTATTGAGTGCTGAGAGAAGTTTTCGTTTTACTTTTTACGTGACATAACTCACCGTGAGTCCTCCAAATGCTAACTAAGTAAATAATGCAAACATCTATACAAAATGCAGTTGCAGGAGACCATCGCAGAAGGTCCTATCTATTATAGTGCTAAATCTATATATGTCTTCAATTCAGTAGCAGTAGTGCCCATAAAATATGTATGCATATACTTATTAGCCTCCAATTTATATAGAAGATACATACATGCACATACCCTTTTTCTCTAATCTGTTGTGAACCAAGACAAACTTAGAGTTTCGAGAGTAGTCAGAGGCAGAGTAGTGGTCTCGCTCTCCCTTTTAGTAAGTCATGCTGAATTTCGTTTTACATTTACATTAATCTTCCTACCAGTCGACTTCTCAGGCAGAATGCCCATGGAAAAACAGAATTTATTTTTCGCCAAATATCCCTTGCCTCCTTGCACCAGTTGGTCTATTATCCATATTATCATTTTTAACTCACAAAGTTCCTATAGAAAATGGGATAGGAATCATTTCGAATGCAATACATACATAAAAACGTTTTGGCATTGTTTATAGTGCATAGGTAGCTACTATCGTGGCAGTAATTGACTATATAATATTTCTTTAGCATAGTATAGAGACAAATATTCATTTGCATGTCATACTGTCTCATTTATAACCAAAAGGCAATTTCCTCTGGTTCTATAAGTTGGCTCTAGTATTTGTGTTTCTATTTGGCTGATTGTTTGCAAAATTGAGTTTATTTGACATTTTATAAGTTAGGTAGGGAAAGGGCAGGGAATTCTCTTCAGTGTCTTTGTCATAAACAAAAATTAGTTAAAGTGCTGGTGATTCTTAGCTGATTCTCCAGCTGTGGCGCCGTTATATTGTGAAAGGTTTGAGCCGAGTGTAACCGCAGGGAGACATGGACGTAGATTTTAGAGGACAGAAACTCTAATGTAAGGTAAATAGAAGGGAGTTTATTTATGACGGGTAATCCGCTACTCTCCGTCTGCAGGCAAACTGTGAGTTATACTGCTATACGAGTTAGAGTCCGATTTTAAGCAAATAAATTGTCGTTTAAAATGACATTTGACCTGGCATCAAGTCATCATTCCAGAACAAACTCGGCTCCCTGCCCTATTTACTTTCAGGGATGAGACACAATATCTTGCACGAACATAAGAAGATCGCAGCATGTGCGTAAAAGTAGTAAACATCGTGGCAGGGACAGAAAAAGTCATAAAACTCGTTAGCTAGCGCACATGGCACGTTAACGTTATTTTTTTATTTTATATGCAAAATTTGGAATCATTTAGTGGAGGGATTTTTGTTGTTTGTTTAGCTGACTGTGAAGCAGCATTATGTTGAAAGCCATAACAAGAAAAAATCATTTTATGAGTGCACTAAAGTCTTTAGCTTGCTACGGATTGCCATTTGTGTTATATTTTTATGTGGTACAGTCGAATGGATAGATAGTTTAGTGTATGTTTAGAATGTTTAGCCGACCGCAGAGCGGTATTAATGTCAGGAGGGAGATGAGCTATGGTCTTTACATTTCTTTTTTGTTTTACCATGAAGATGGTTTGTTCTCGAAGGAGATAAGACACACAAAGTCCTTCTCAGGTTACCCGCAGAATATCTATGAGCATTAGTCGAGATATGAAATCTTGAGGGAGGAATTAGCAAATATTTAGTACATTTATTTATTGAAGTTTAGGCTAGAACAATAGAAATAAAGCCATTCATAACTCAGATCAGTGGAGGAGAAAAAAGTTGAGCTATGTTTATATTTGAAAAAAGTCGACGCTATTAGTATTGTGATCGGAGGACTCTATCCGAGAAAGTCGCAGATGTTTGGTAGTTAGGAAAGCTATAATTGTCAAGTAAACCCTTTTCAGTAAGTAATGGCTAGAAGGTAATGCACAAAATGCACTCATTCTTTCCCATGAGCCTCCCAGATGAGTTCTTTAAAGGCGACATTCCACATACCTACTCCCTAACTGGAATTTTAATGGCAGATGCGCGTATTAGTAAAATAGCTCCGCTCAACTCAACTTCATCTTTCTTTAGTCGTCTATACGTATACAAATATTATTACTAACACACAGCATATACTATCAAGTGACTATCTCTATTTATGCATATTCTCACCGACTCCACGTAGGTAGGTACTTGTGTAATCCAATTCACAAGTTCAAAGTACCTGGAATGCTATGCTGAGCTTTGCTACGTGCACTTGTAAACTTTAATCGCAAATGAATAGACAGAAATAGACTTTTAACGATCTTCTCCCTTTTAATGTTAAGCTTATGATTAGAGGCTGTAATGTACTTAAGATTCACAGTTCTCTCCGCATGGGGAATACTACACAGAGATATTCTTCATTTCTTACTTGACATTCAACAGCTGCTTTCGTTTATGTTCTTATTAGCATTCAAATTCATTTTTACGATCCCATAGGAGATATTTCGTCATGAATTATTATTTCCAGTCGAACCAAGACTAATGAAGGAACATTCTACAAAAAATCCCCATTGTCCTCTCCTCAATTCAATTTTCATGCACCAATAAATAATATCCCAACATCTCACTTAATACTGATATAAAACTTTGTTCATTCCCAGAGAACTCTAATAAGCTTACACATACAAAGACACTGGAGATGACAAAGACTATTATATAATATCAGATGAAAGGATAAACATGTGTTAGTGCATCATAACAAAACGTCTTGCATTTAGTTACATTCTGCATTTATCTTCCTTCCATTACCACTGTGTCTATTCTACCTACATACTAGTTAGTTCTTCGCTATTCTCTGTCAGATGCAAAACATAATACAAATTACACAGTCAGAGGCAGACAAACTGATACGTGAGTCTTATCACTGATTACATGGCCAACACAAAACAAAAGTAATAACAATAACATCTCTTCTAATTTGTATTCATATTCCTACTCTCGTACAAATCAGTCTTTCGCCTTTTTACACCAAAAGCATCAAATTTACATACAAAGAGATAGGATCACTAAACTCTTATGACATACTACAGAAGCCACAATATCATAATATGCAACTTGACAATTTAAAGTAATACTAGCACTAATTTACTAATATTATTCTATGCAAATTCTTGAATCTGTGACTGTGGTTGATCTAAAGAACTTTTCGTCTGTTAAAACCCAAACAAATCACAGTTATGCTAAGTAGACAATTTAAATCCCTAATTATGTCAGTTGCATATGACACAATCATACTAATAAGATAGAAAATGCAAGGAATCAAAAAGTAGATTATGGGATATCCATGAATGCGACAGAGAACTGTAGGAAATAGAAGCTCCATGAATGTGTAAGTAATAAAGTAATCTCTGTATCTTCTACAATGTAATGTTATGGCAGGAACGAAATGGCGTGGGCTGGTGTAAGGCAGTAGGACTATATGATTGTTATAAAAACAAGATAGTAGGACACCTCCTTCAAATTAGACAGACGAACTTCTTTGAAATCATAAAATAAATTGGAATTCTGTGCGCTTTGTGAAATCCTCATAAATTCTCTTTGAGTAGAGCGGGACTGTAGGCCGGAATTGTGTTTGTGCTCCTCTGCGTTTACAGAGTCTGTGAGTTCAGTTAGTTTGTTAGCTGCTTTGCTCTTAGTTTTCCTTTAACTAACACAACTCGACTATAGTAATTTGTAGAGGAAAATTTAGACATGAGGGGCTCCAACAGTTTCTCTATATGCGACGACGACTCAAAGTTCATTATCATTGTCCTCCTTGTTTTCCTTATAGTTTCAGAGCTGAAATGACTTTACAGTTATTTTACAAGAATCCTGCTACTCCTACTAGTATTTTATTTAATCCTATCGTACATTAATTTCGGAAGTTTGAAAGACTACCACCCACCCACCACCTTAAGGAAACTATGTATTTACTTCTAGGAATACTTGACTCTGCGCGTCAAGAGAATATCAGTTTATTTGCAAGTCTTTCTTTAACCGGTGAACTTAATGAATGAATTCAGTATCGCGTCTATTATTCACTACGGACCTACAATCAAATATACAAAATAAGTAGAATAATGGCAGACTGAAACTACATGGAGGTATATTATCTAAGGCAAACATGAATTAAGTCTGTGGCAGAGCTTAATGGGTGTAGGAAGTAGTCGGGAATATTTAAGGAAGTGAGTTCACTGTGCTAACAAATATCTTATGTACATTCTAGAGTTGCAGGAATACTCAATGCCACCACTCCACCACATAAAGAGACGCTCTTTCTCGTGGATAATCCTAGCATTTAGACACTATTAACTGTTTCTCCCTACATCCTTCTACTTTCAGCCACTTATATAACTTCCACTATTATGTAGAAGCCAAAAGTAAACCAACTTGCGAATTTCATTCAATTACATTATAATAAACTCAAAAACATCCTTTACATTACCCAGGGATATTCCACAATAACCCAGAGACACTTATCCTTCGTTTACATTTCCCTATCCAGAAATTATTATAGCCTTTTAACGATCACATTCTATCCTACTCAAGTATACTCAACCTTTTAGCTTTACTTTTAAAGATAAAATATCCTCAGTTTTTCTATAATCAGGAAAATATACACTTGAGCTAACTTTAGTTGGGACCACTCTAAAAACTCTAATGCATTTTATGATTCTGTATTAAAAGGAGTGGCTTGTGCACGATCTACAAGCATTTACTATTTTACATCATTGCAAATAAATAAAATGAGCTTTCCATTTAGATCATTAAGAGTAGACTTATCAACGATAACTTGATTTAAGGTGTATTTAAGGTAGTAATAATAATTCGCTGGTTTCATCTAATGTATTATATAATGTAACGTTTATAATTGGTAGACAATAATAATATTATAAGTCCCTCACTCGCCAAATAATAATCATATTCGCCCCAGTGTCCAAATGTGATGGCCTAATGGCAAAATATTATGTGTGGATGATCTTACTTGACCAAAAATGAATGTATTCAACGTAAATAAATATCAATAACCAGGAAGCAGCACTTCAATATTATTAGTGAATGTACGTAATAAATTTCGAGACATCTGAAATAGGAATTTACTTGACCGTGCACACAGAATGTCTACCGTAACAGGTAGTGAAATGCCTTTCTTGGTCTATTTTAAAATAACTGCAAGTTCGATACTGGAACAATAATTTCATTAGCTTCTACAATGGAAGGCAGGGCTCACAGTGTCAAATTGTGTATTTAATATTGATTTACAGCCAAGATTGAACTCCTATGTCCCAAGTAATGACTTTGTGATACTCAGCTGGCTGCAGAGTTTATTCTGGGCACCCAGCGGAATACTAAGACTAAGTAAGCCGTTGCAGTTGGTAAAATAAAATTATTACTGACAGGGTGACAGGTAAGAACATGGGACCTTTGGATTGATGAGACGGGGCAGGTCACAAATTGAAGAGGCTGAATGTTTAGACAATTTTTCCACAAATATACTGTCTAATTTTATCCGCTAGAATTGTACTCCCATCCAAACTATACTTACTTGCGACAATTGAATAGGTAATCGGAGGCTGTGGTAATTCCTCCAGACCTGTGCCTAATCTTAAAAATCCCGTTTCCTCGCGTAGTCTGTCACCATATTTGTAGTATTGCATCTATTTCTTGCTAATACCCCAACTAAACAATCCACTGTCTCCTTAGTCATTGGTCTCAAACATCCGTTAATTTAAAATAGGGTCAACTCTTCCATATAAATTGACTCACTCTTCAGGCCTTACACTAGTTTTAGAATCACAATTTCCATTGTCAGTCGACTCTCTCAAGTGTGATAACAATCACAAACTTTTACTAATTGTCAATTTCAAGTTCAGAAAAGTTTAACCATGGTTAAGACAATTTCCATTATAGTTAGTTTGTGCATCTTCATGTCCCTGGCATCAAGTAAGAGTTATTTTATTCAATTTTACTGAACTATTACATATTATTGTTTAAGATTCATAAGCGTGACACAAGATGCTTTAAACATTTTGAGACGTGCTTACACAATGACCGTTACAAATTGAAAAATTAATATTTTGCTAGAATAGAAAAAGAATTTGCTTTAGTTGAATTGAATCTGATATTATTAAACTTCTGTATGCATAGTGCACATAGTGAGTCTTGGTGCATTTGAATAGGTATACATGGACAATGCTATAGGTACAAGGATTCTATAATTTTGTTCTACCTCCTATAGAAGAATCTACATTACTCCATTCTAAGTTATAAACCTTTATGCGTTTTGTGTTTCAGATTCTCATGGATTCCTATTTACGTATACCGTTGGCGAATGTCCGCCAAATAATTCGACGGTAACAACATGTAGCCCCGCACAGAATTGTGAATACGACTCCAGATGCGGTACGATTTACAATTAAATCAGAAATAAAGTTACTTTAAGCTCACAAAGAAAATAAATCAGTTATCATTTGCGTGTTGTTATATGACTGTTCTAAGAATTGCATGTTTTTGTTTCAGATGACCCTAGCAAAATTTGCTGTCCTTTCGGTTGTAGAAAACGCTGCGTTACTCCTGTTCATACCCTCAGCTGCTGGGAAAAGTTCCTGTATAAGTTTGGACTGTACTAATTTGTTGATTCATTATTAATCAATAATATTTATTATTTATTATCAAATAGCCTACTTACTACTATACCTATTTATTTTTTTATTGTCATCTTCAGCAAGCCTTTCACTATTAACTGCAGCTAATACACTAATGACAATTCAATTTATTTGTAGATTTCAAATAATCTTGTAAGTTAAATTGTAATTGTAATTCGGTTACTAAAATTCTTGGTGACAGCTACCATAGGAATTTAGTATTCGTAATAGGATCACTGGAGAATACTGGGCCTGCATTATATTTTGCTGGAACGGCCGGGTTTGAAATACAATGAGTATAATCCAGTCAACTAAATTGTTGGTATAATATCACTTGTCCGCGCGTGTGAAATCATTGAAGCCTGACATTTTAAGAAATTATTGCTATATCATCTAAAAAGTTTGTCATCACTAGGTATTTTATTCCTTGTGTAATAATGCAGTTAAGAAGAATTGGGTCTTATTTTTACATTTAGTTTTCGTGTAATAACTATGTAGGTATCATTTGTATTTATCTTTAAGCCAACTTATATTCCATGAATCTGTTGTGTCCTTTGTCGGTTGTCTGAGCTGAGTGTAACAATAAAGTATTAAAATTGAAAAATGGAGTTATTCGGGAACGTGAGACGTAAGACGGTGATGAAATTACACACACATTCATGGTATTTATTTACATATCCATACTAATTATCACATGAAGTACCTACATGTGCGAATAAACTGCAATCTACTAAAATATACAATCCAGTGCAACATTGTTAATTAATATTAAGGTTAATTTGCAACTATACGAGAAACAGAACTCTAAGAAATAGGAATATTATAATTCTGTAGCATAGTTCAGAGGAAAGCCATGAAAATAATTTGCATATTTCATTTGTTAATCGTAAGTATAATCAGTAGGTATTCTATGTCCCTAGCGTGTTTTTCAATTGCAACATGAATGCAGCTGTGGTAATTAAATATAGATTTCTAAAGGCAAATGCGATTACATATGCTTTGTTTTGTTACATAACAGTAACAGTCATTTGAGGGCTGTAGCTCAGTCACGTTCTGGCTGACCTATCTTGGCCTTTGTTGCATTAACATCGTATTAAAACATTAAACTCTGTACTTGCAGAAGGTCGTAAAATTATAAAGCTAAGTTACAGGGAAAAGCATAATAAAATGATTTTGACCAAAGCGCAGGATTTACTGGTTATTCTCCTGTTAATAATTGCAAAACTATGATTAATAACATTTCTGGTCAGCATTTCCCTAAACACGGAATAATTCCTTGGTCTAGTAGTAAATGGAGATATAGAAGCAGAAGAAAACCACTTGGCTCATAATTGCAGCGAAGGAAATGTGTTTGAGAACTGCGACTAGGGTTATCTAGTGTCTAATCGTGCTGCGGCAAATAAGAATAATCAACTAACACAACGCGGATAAATGCTTTTGCTAAATAAGCAACATTTACTCTGCGTATATTAATGTGGACTACGTTTTATAAGGCACGAGAGGCGTAAATTGCTAAAAGGGGTTCTGTGTTTCCAGCACTGCAAGTGGGCTCGACATAAGCCTGGAATAGGAATATTGAAGGTTAATTGGGTAATAAATTGTGAGTTCGTGCTTCCTGACGTGATACAAATAAGACGTGGTGGGTTGGCTATGTTTAGCCATTTATTTCCATCGAATTAGTATCTATGTCCTTATCGTCCCAAGTTTCTTCTCTCTTGCACTTAGAAAACGACATAGTGCATATGGCTTTATTCTCTTAATCGTTTTGTGAGTAATGCTCAAGTAATGTTAATTAAGCCGGAAATATAAATTCAATTATTTCTTCCTGAGCCCGTTTTGCTTGTAGACTAACTAAGTCATTACATGAAGATTTATGAATCATTTTACAACCTATAATGATTAAACTGTAATTAATTGCTGCTCCTTTACCACATTGCCATTATTACAAGAGTTATTGACTAATGTACATTTAATGAATTTGCACATCATCATTTCTATCCATTTCTGCAGTTGGACAAAGTTTCGTCTGGCTTTTCTTATAGAAATGTTGTTCCTGTTTTAAAACATGCAAGATTTTAAGATCCAAAGTATAGGCAAGGATTAGATAGAGTCAAAACTGAATTGAAACCATAATGTATGCAAAGGAATGGAATTTTAATGTAACTTGTCTCATAAATATGTTTTGTAAATGCATATAGTTAACCGCTTATTTATTTACATTCTGCAATGTACCTGAAAAAATAGTGTTGTTCATTGTGTAGTTGTCTTCTGGTTGAAACTAGCATCTTGTTTAGAGTTGTTGAATTACGTCAGTCTTGTCACGGTGTCTTGTCACACCAATGATAAATGCTAATTTATTGCAAGAGAGGGCTGTGTGTTGTATCCACTTGTTTAAGCATGAGCTTTAGAACATAATGGAGTGAGTTCCTCTACAACTTTTGATATTAGAAACATAATATCTTCCAGTTTGTAGCACAATGGATGGAGAATGGTATTCCCAAATCTTCATATATGCATAAATAAAAAGATATGATGCGATAACATCGAAACCTTTATTTAAATGAGTAATTTATTGCAGTTTATTATATGGGTGCTGATTACGAAGTGGGAACCAGAGTTTCTATGCTGAATTGTACGAGCTATCTTGAGGAAACAGGATAGCTCCGTAAATCAAAAGAAGTTGCTAATAAACTCTAAAGCTAGACTCACTTAGAGACTATAGCTACAATCTGAAGACAGAAAGTTGGAAAAGAACAAGCAGCAAAGTAAACCCACAGGGTAGAAAGCCCACGAGATGAGTTTCATGCACCATATTAAGTAACTTACATAACTATATAGCACTTGTATAAAATACATTCAATAAATGTGGCCCTGACAGAGCATTCACTCCCAGAATGTAACGCAAGCCACAACGGACATTTTAATGCTTCATATAGGTGCCCACTGCGTATATGTTTCTAATAAATAGCTCTGTGTACATTGGCTAAGAGTACTTTAAGAGTTGCATTTAGTTGGTAGGCATATCGCAGGATCTAATCTAAATGAAACAGCAACTGCACCACCAGAGGCAGAAAGCCGAATTTTTTAAAGATATTTCCTATGACCGACTAAGACAAAAGAAACTGGCTATACACTTCCAATAAGTGTTAAGTCCTCCAAATATCTCTACCTTGATATAACCAATGAAGGCAATAACCTAAATACCGCAGTTACGCTTACTGCAGCTGCTAACTATACGACTTAGTCCGTTATGTTCTTCTCAAGTATAAAAGTATATCTTTTAATTTCCTTTTCTATGAATATATTTCAAAAGAAACTTTTCCTCGTCTCGCTTGAGTTATTATTGCCTCTTTATAATGCGCGTACGAGAAGAAACGAGAGATTTGGCCACAGGACGTTCTATAAATCCAAACTTTTTAATATTAACTGGGAATTCATGAATATATTACCACTGTTAATGAATACGAATTTTTGTGGGAGGCAGAATTTTCAATTTTTCTAAAACACTTGTAGGCATACTACAAATATCTTA
>JABASH010002663.1:0-19252 GCA_019776445.1 Tomocerus maximus | reverse complement strand
AAAAAGGGATTTCAAAAAAAAACGGTGTTGACAATAAGGGGTTGTTCCTGAGCGAGATACTTAAATTACCTATTAAACTTGAAGTTCAAATTAATTCTCTTTGAGATGCAATAGCACTCAACTCAAGTATTTTGTCGAATCAACATCTATCCTTCAACAAAGGCAATCTTATTCTAAGTGGTGGAGCATAATAATCTTATGAAACATCGTCTGCAGAAATTCAATTTGAAAACAAGTATTCAAAAGACTTCCTTGACTTTCCCTAAGCAAAATTACTAGCATCCAGAAAGGATCATGAAATTGATTACGGGAAATATAATTTATAGAGAATATTTTCCGCCTTCTTTCTAATGACTTAAATTTTTTCGATTTTGAAAATTCTGTGTCATAAGCTTACCAAGTCCAAAACTATCGACGAAGGTTACTTAATTTTATTTCCCCGATTACATACATAAAATATTCACTAAAAGTGCTTACTTCCTCCACAAGTAAACTGGAATAAGGAGATTCACAAATAATGTTCGTAACATCTGCATGTTTGCTACATTGCGTCTGTTTTTTGTCTCCATAAGGCACCTAATGAAAACAACAGCTTTTCATTTGTATAAAAGCTAAGACAAAAGCCAAGTTTGATTGTCACAAAGGATGTTTGTTTAGCTGTTGAATTTTTTGTTTTTGATACCGTGATAACAGTCTTCCACTAGTCACTGTGTTTACGAAGGAATACTTTAGTACAATCTTTGAAATTACTTTAGGAAAAGTTGGAAGAATGAAAATAGTCGTTTCACTTTTATTGCTAGTGGGTAAATAGTACTGAAGTTTGGAACTAAATTCTCCGCTCATTCAAAATTACAGACAGACAGGTCTCCCAATAGAATAATGCATTTTCATAGTCGAAGACGCATGACACGTATATTTTAAGCCACCAGCCATTGTTATGTACTTGACTAGTGCAAATATTATTTTTCAACTTGAGAAATAATATCCCAGAGATACTTTTCCAATATTCTTCTCTAAGTTGAGACTGTCAGTTAACTTGAGTAGTGACTGTCAACACTAAGCACTGGTAAGGCCTACCCGCAAGACCCGCATCCATTAACGAAAGCTTAATCAGAATAATACGCATAAGAGCATGAAAATGAGACGCCTCTGTACAATCTGTCTTCAAACAACAGCCAGAGAATCTAAAATTAAATTAATCTTTGTAAAGTACTCTGTAAAAGAGATTCCTACACTGAAAAATTACTAGAAAAACTTTAGTCGACGAAAAATGGTGATAAACTGGTCATAAATATTGCAGATCTCATACCAAGGATTTCAACCATAAAATGCTTTCAGACTGTGTTCCTCTGTCTGTGTGGACAAAAAAGTATCAAAGAGATCAAGGCTTGCTATATAAATTACGCGTTGGGTAAATAGCCTCTAAAACAATATCTGCCTTGAAAAACATTATTCTGATGAAATACTTACACTGGAAAGCCCAAAGAAAACCAACTTGTACAATTATTATTATTGCATCTGACTTTGCAATAATAATTTGCAACATGACTTTGGAATTATTCTCATGAGCCCCCATAGAATCCTGTTTTAAAAATCGGTCCCACTGGAAACTTTAATGGAGACAATTTAAATATCCCTCTGGGCACATCAAAGTGTATTTTTCAGAACACAATCATCTACAGATAGTAGTAGGTTGGCGGAAGTTACTCCCATGCTTTACGTACAACATGCAGCTAACTCTAGATGAAAAATTGTCACCTAATGCATACAAACTAGTGGGCACTATATATTCACTATAGCTCGAATGTCCGATGGGCTGATATATCCCAAGGCTATGAACATTATATTCATCCGTTCTTAGAAACTTTTGTGAAACATCCACGAGTATTTGCTGGAATGTTGATTTATGATACGTAAATGTAAAGTTTGCGTTTAAAAAGGCATCACATTCATTACAAACGACATAATTTCCTTTTTTCTGATAAGTACATAGTAAACGAAATATTTGGAATTGCATAGAAGTAGATGTTCAAAGGATATTGAAAATACTGAGAAAGTAAAAGAATTTGCGTAGCACTATGTGAGAGATAATCATAGAGATACTATCTATAGAAAGTACTTTCATTTGATGTCAAGGAAAACATTATTTTACTAAAGCTAAGTTAGTTCGTAATAAAATCTTTTCAGATTCAAAATTCATGGGAATTGGCAACTTGTTTAAACTGTACTCTACGTGTTGCGAAAAGATGTTCCCGAGGACATTAAAGTTTCTTTAAACTTTATTGGAGTACATAAGGTAACAGTTGACAAAGTTGCCCAAGAGAATGTATTAATAGAAAGAAGGTTATAGAGCGTATTCGCAAAAGATTTTTTGAACTTCAACCTAATTACGTTGATTAAGAAACAGTACAGAGTTTTTTATCGCATTTCCGTGACTCAAGGAAGAGAAAGCAAAAAATGACATTTAGTAGAACATTTCTGTCACTATAAATCTTATTGGGCAACAAAAATCCAAATCTTAATAGTTGAAAACGAAGTGTTGCAACTTTCTTAGTAACACACGGGGCAGCACTAGGGGCGGAAGTGAATATTATGGAAGATGGAACGTGCTCTCACCTCCTTTAAATGAATTTTCCCTTGAGAAATCCTAAGATTGTTACGCTGGTGTTGCGTAATAAGTCGAAATTACTTTTGCATTAAGTTTATATCTTCTATCTTGACACGGTTGGAGTATGGCCATCTTCATTTCTTATACATTCCCAGGAATATATCCTTTCATAGTAGGCAAATGTAGTAACTTTATAGTTATAATGTAAAAAGTTACACCGACTATATTGTGTTACCATCTCATAATATCTGACTCCAAGACATTTTGAAATTAGAATTACTACGACTATATCAAATAGCACGATAGTAGTAAAACTTTTCCCCGGAATCTATGCAAACTTGTAGATTTAGCTAATCTAATTATAATGATAATGCTCTGTTATTTAGATATCACAGCATTGTCTTAAATCTTAGAATATTTGAAGATTTATATGGAAGTGACTGTTAAAATTCAAAGTATCTGTCTAACTGTTCTGAATTTGTGTGTATAATTCCTTTTGCTATTGTAAGCATAGAGTTTCGGAGTAAGTCCTTAAGTCAGATATGATCCATTTCGTTATATTGTTAAGTTTATTCACGTGTTAAATAAATGTATTCATTTTTGTGTGGTTTTACAGAGCCTTTGATGTCGGGATGGCCTGCGTTGAAACTTGGGCAAGAAAATGTCTAGGGAAAGGAGGACGAGAGAAGATGCGGCAGTCAGTTCGCGGTGCCCATGAAACATTTGCTTTTTTGTGTCATGACAAGACGTTTCGAACGGAATATCTTAAACATGGCGACTGCTACAGGAAAATCTCATATCTGTGGGATGAATGTTCAAGACATTTTATTGAAAACCTGAAAAAATTTGATACCCGAGAAAATTCAACGACACTTTGTTGGTAAGCACATTGCCGGGCATCTCTATTCAAATTGAGTCTTTTAGCTCTCTACGATATTTCTCTCTCATCGCCACTTTGATGCGAAACTACTTTATGCAATCTCAGAATATATATATTCTGAATATATTCTGAATTTGTACAAGGGATCAACTTTTATTTTACATTTTACTATAAGCCATCTCTGTATTATTAAGACGAGTTCTGGTCGTGACTATTTTACTTTCCTACAAAAAATACATCATTGAATGCCGCATAGTAGTAACGCTTGAGGCACGAAGCAAAACATCATAGACAAAAGTCTTCTCTCTTGAAAACTTTCATTTTGAATACGAAGTTGTTGATTTAGCTGGTTTCAAAATATCCGGAACACTACCAATAAAAATAGAGTTATCCGGTCTCTTTTTTGGTTTCCGTCGTAGGCATAACTAGATTGCCCTTGAGACTGCAATATTGAATTGTGCCTCAGAAATCATATTATATTGCAGAAATGGCCGAAAATCAATTCTGATAAATTCGCAATTTAATTTGTCAAGTCTTGGCTTACTGAGGGATCTTCGTGATATCATTTTACTGCATTTTTAAATGAGTTACTTAGGTATCTACCTTGGTAGGAGAATAATATGATATCTCATCCATAAGTTAGGTCGAGAGAAAGCTTTTTAGCATTGTGCTAGGCGTTTTGAAATAATCGCATCATTGCTGCTTATAATGGTTTGGTTCATTTTATTTTATTTGTCTGTTCTGTTTTCCCTTGGCCGGGTTGGTTTAGTTGTGGATGGTGTATTCCAGTATGCGATCTGCATGCATGATGTGACAGAGGATATTCCCTTGAAGTTTAGACTTTGCATACAGCAATGCAGTAATAGCATTGAGACTCCAGAAACACAATGCATTATATAAATACAATTTCCTTTGTTACATACGCAAAAAGAAAATGATCTTCCCTTACTCCCCACGATGATATATGATGGATGAAATTGCTTTTCGTAGGATGCCATTGCTTTATATGTAGCTATACCAGATCCCGAGGTTCCTGTCTCATGAAATATCCTAATGATATGTGTGGAAAATCGAAAAATGTAAAGATTTTTTGCTTTGCTTTACGAAACGATGGAGTTTTATGTTGAAGACAGTCATTGGCAAATACATAAATAGAGGTAGGTTCATAAAGTGTCAAGCAGGTAATACGTGAATAAAACCCAAGAGACAGGAAATCACATTCAGTCGCATCTGGTTTAACGTTCTGAATTGAAAATTCCTTTAGACCTACAACAAAATCTACATAACCATATGACAAAGTTATAAAGCGGATGATATGCACTTTGATTTCTGGACTTTTCTCAAGATTCCTTTTAACTAGGTACCTACTGCACACACTACTAAAAAACCTTGAAATCCAAAAAGGATGCGGTATGTAACCTTTGATTCGTCAAGGACTTTTCCAAGCTAAAGAATACAACATTCGCACAAATATTTACCATCAGTCTACAGATACAACACTCTAAACAAACTTACTAATGCACAGTGCTAAATATAACCCAAGGACTATATTGCTTTTTTAAAATAGAATTTTTACTATTTATCAGTCAAAAAAGATACACTTTGAAAAACTGAATATTTTTAGTGTCCAAGACTTAAGAGTATCAGGCTAGTTTTTAAATGCAGAGCGACACGAACTGATAACTAATGGCGCAATGAAATACATACGAAGTATATCCATGAGAAAGAGAAAAGAGAAAGGTAAAAGAGAAAGTTGTAATGTACACGAGCATGAATTGCATAAATATTTTGGTAGTCTTCCGGGATTTGCTCTAGATATAGCCTAAACAGTTTAAACACAAAGTTTCTGTGGCTGTAGGTAGATTATGCACAACACTAAAGTAAATACCCAAATCTTGAATGCAAAATTCGTGTAAGCAATGAAATGCAGTAATTCTGTAGAGATACTTTCTCTACAACTCCGCAGTGAAGTCCTTTTTGTATTGTTAGCTTCAATCCTTTAATTAATTTCCTTTTTGCTTACTTATCCAATCCCACAAATTCCCCCTCCATTCAGTAATTGAATCTCGATCAGATCCGATCATTGCATGGTACACAAATCGGTATAGACTAGACACAACAATAGCTTTCAACTCCAGCCAAAGACTACACATTCCAGCTCCAACAAAAACTAAACATATGCGCTCTATGCTTATTGTTCGGCAAGGACTATGAACAGGAACAATAACAGATTAGTAGATGGCTATACGTATGTAGGCATTTATGATGCATGCGTCTGCTGAATCCCCTACTGTGAGGTAACCGCTCGTTAGAGATTTTAGTTCACTTCCCTTATGTAGACGAAACATTTCATCACATTTAATGATATGGTAAATCTATACTGGCCTTCAACGCAAGAAATAATAATAGCATTACCCAATGCCGTATTTAATCGGGGGGCTTTGTTGATTTTATACATCATTATGGAAATATACACATTAGAAAAATATCACTGTCTTTCTTTTCTCCGGGGAAAGTACCTGTCATTCATTAGTTTCGTTTTCATATTTCACTGGCATTTTGAAAGGTCTTCTGAAACTATCTCCCAACTACTTACCGATTGTCAGTTATAGTTTGACAGATATTTCAAAATATCAATTGAGTTTCCGGAGAACTTTAATACTAAAAGACTTGAAAATTTAGTTAGGTCAATTCAAACTTCTCGTAAACCATGCAACTGTCGCGCAATTGCAGATTTGCAAGAAACTGCGAAGGTAGTAACGCTTTTGAACCCCAGCGCAGCTTTTCAGCATTTTAGCTTTTTGAACCCCAGCGCAGCCTCTGCGATCAGATTTCAGATTTGCTAACCCAAAAAGTGTGTTTACTTTTGCGAGGACAAGTGCAATTCTGCGAGTTAGCAAATCTGCGATGAGACTGATTTCCCATGCTATGCTTATTTTCCGGAAAATGAACACCCCCAGATCTGGAGCGTACGACCCTGTCCCGCAGATAAGTAACTCAAGAATTTACTCTCCACAGTTGATTGTCTTCGTCACGCTTGTGACTTTCTCCATCTGACGTCGCCACATCCTTTTATAGCATTAGTAGATTTGATGCGGTCTATTCTTCTTATTAACCTATTTTGTATGTTTGCCAAGATTCATTCAATCTTATCCAGAAAATCCATCTCATTCCTTTATCCCACTTCCCTTCAGTCATGACATGTACATATTATTTTCTTTATACTTAAGTCGTCCTTAAGAATATGCTCCTTTCAATTTATACTCTGCTCTCCATTATGTTTCCTTAAATACAAGTGCCTCTGTATGTTCTATCTACTATCTAAGACATCCTAGCACAGTACCACATCTGACAGCCCACAAGCAAGTTTACGTTGCTTTTCGTTTACTTTTACTTACTATTTCCGTGTACATTGCCCGAGACTTCATTGCAGTCACGAGAAGTATTTATTACGGCTACAAACCAGAAGTAATAGATCTGCTCAATCCTCGATACGATATTGTGGTTCCATTACTTTTCATTTGGATCTCATTGTCTATCTATCTTTTCTTTGTGCACAACCATCTATTTTGATACAGAACGTATATTATCCTCCTGTCCATTTTTTACATGCTAAAATCAATGGGAGCCATTAAAATCAATATTTTACTTTTACTCCACTTCGGTAGTACCATAATGAAAGTTGGAAATACCAACTTTTTATTTTATCTAAGTAGTATTTTTAAAATTATATGCAAATATGTACCTTCAAGATAAATAGCTTCTTTTCCTCGTGCACTACTTGGAATTGTATCACTCTCTGGCAATCATCAAATGGAAAAATGTTATTCACTGTGAATACAATAGACAAACATGTGCAGCAGGAAGTTAATGTAATTGGGTATCTAGCTACAATTAAATTAGTTGCACAATAGACAAAGTATAACTATTGTTTCCAATTGAGTGTTAGACAAAAATAATTTTTTTGCCAGATGAGGTATTTAGTCGCAGTTTCTCCAGGCGCAGCAAGTGACTGGAGCGGAATCAGGGTTTTCAGATTCAGCCAGATGGAATTTGTCTACTTCAGATACCTCATCAGTCAAATTCAGTTGACTGAGCTTAGCACGCAAAGGAAAGTGACAGAAAATTCTTAATTCAATTTGAACCTATTTACCCTTAAAATGATTTTTAGTATTTCGACTGTGACAAATTAACTATTTGAATCCAAGATCTGGAAGCTAGGCTGATGGGATTATTGAATTCAGCAAAGCATAACAAATCATTCGAAATTGTGTAATCAATGTTTTATTACAGTCTTAGATTTACTCATACTGTAGATATTGCATTAGTAGCTTGTAGGTGAAATTCTAGGGATGGTTAATGCTCAAGTTGAATCGTAAACGACACTACTCAATCAAGTGAAGTTAAACTGACTGGCAATCGAAATACCAGACTTTTTACTCAAGGTCGATTCGGGAATTTATAAGAAACTTCCGAGCGGGGAGACTGATAGTAGGAAGATACGAGTTTGATATTTGCCAAAAAATGCATAAACTGAAAAATGTAATGTTGTCTGAAGTTCAGCGAGCTATACAAGAAATCTTCTGTACGTGTTACACACTACAGTAGGTTTGGCTGAATATGTTATGAGATAAATGTATAGTGTCTGTGAATGTAGTAACGTAGTAAGTATGTAGGTGTATATGTAAGAATGTATGCATCTGTATGTACATGGAGTTGACAGATCGATGGTAAGTATGTGTGCTGCAGTACTGTTACTAAAAAATACATTAGCTCTGACAAAGTGTAAGCATGGATAAGCTTTTAAGAACATTATGGAGCTTTTTATTCTCCAATTCAGATAGTATGTATAGTAGAGCACTTAAAGTTAAATTTTTATCGTAAATCTATCTTTGTGTTGTTTCTGCTGCATCCTAAATAGCTTTTCTTGTGATGCATAACATGCTACAGGCTTCGTTATTCAAATATTTGGATAAAAATCCTCTGCAAACATTGTGAATGATCAATAAATGTGTATCAATACTATGTGGTATGTATTTCTCAGATTGCTTTAAGACGTAAAAGAATCTGCAATAAGAATCTATAAATATGGCGTATATGAAGTATAATTTAATAAATTCTGTAGGTATAGCTCGTGCTTGTGTTTGATGTGACGTTATTGACATTGGTGAGTTTACCGGAGATGAGTTTGTAGTAGAGGCATGGAATTATGGAATCCATATGGCATGTGTGTGGCATGGCAAAAGATAACAAACATTACCTTAGTGCCTACGGAGTTGTAGAAACTTGCACAGATGTGCAGGGAAAGTAAACTCGCAGGTCGCTCTCGTACTCCTCATAAATACAACAGAACACTAGCGTAGACATAAACGTGACTGACAGACAAGAAAAGAAAGATGTATGTTGTTCCGTAGACAGGACGTGAAATTTAATGCCGAGCTTGTCAAAGTATGTGGGGCACAATATGCTACAATTCTATTTTAGTACATTGGCCAAATCCCATAGATTTAGCCATAGGCGTGATTTACAGATATCGCTATCTCTGGCATATCTATTTTTTATCGCATTTTTCAAAAATATTTTTGTAGTTGATTGAATACTGAATTGGAATGTGATTCACTTACACCAAACTGTATAATGCATTGACTATAGTCATCCATAAAATAAGTAGCGAATGCAACTGGAATACAAACTACCTCCATTTATTTGCTAAATTGCATACTTTCTCCTCTTGTGCAGTTTACAAATCCTGTCGTGTTTTCTATACGTACTTATATCTCGTGTAAATCCTAATACGATTATTTATTATCGGATTATTTAGTCACTAGACACATATTTATCATCTCATGCGATAAAGACTTAGAGCTGCTCATCCTAAACCATCTAAGTATTTTATTGTGTCCTTCCCCGTGAGATAAAGATAAACGGATAAAAGGTAAGCTCATTTGAATCTGTGCTACATACTACTACATAAGAATACAAATTCAATTGAGTTTTCATCAAAAATTAAATCCATATTTATTATGACTATTCAGTACTATAATAAAAAACCTTACGGCAAGCCGTAACGGAAGCTCGTCCGAGTAAGGAGGAAAAACACATTTTTAATTGATTAGTGACCTAGAAACACTTTATGTTTACTTTTGGGTCACAAAAACCATAAATATTTGCTTTTGGGGTAAAGAAAAACTAATTAGCAATTTTTGGGCTACAACATTCCTAATTTATTGATTTCTTGCCAGATAAAAAATACATTGATAAGTAAAAGCTAACAAAGTAGTAGAATTAAATTAATTGAACATTTAAAAGCTAATTTCTACTTTGCCTATCAAAATAAAGACAATGTGAGTGCCCGAAATACTTAACACATTTTCAATAGGGTTCGTCTCCAGTCTATATGCAATAATTGGCAACTTTGGTCAACTTGCGTTAAGGCATTCAAAAGTTATGGTGTTGGCGGACGGACTGTGCTGTTCTATAAGCTCGCTTTCTCGGGCGAGCTAATAACCTCCTTACAGATCGTGTACTCTTTGTGCTATTTTATTGATACACACTTCACCAACTTGTATTTAAATCAAACATGACCTGTACATTTAGTACATTAAACTAGTGCTTGACTTTCTTCATGTATTACTTCTCCCTGTAAATCACTATAAATTAGATTAACTATTTCCTAGTTTAAATTACTTCTACGTGCATACATACTACTGACGAAGAGGTTAAAAATGTTTTTTCAAGTTAATATGAAAAGTAAGCATAAAAAGACTAAGAAGAGTGTCTTTTTGTATGTGAGCCCATAAATTACATTTGTATGTATATATTTAGATGAATTACGGTACGTGCAGTTTGGTACTTTTTGTTTGGTGTAATAACAAATGTTCTGACAAGATTGATTTGTTTTTTTAGTGTGCGTATACACTATTTGAAGTGCGTGACTGAGGTTAGCCATCTGCACTGTTCGCGAGATGCCGCCATGTTTCTCCAGGTCTGACATTTATTTCGACATTTTATGATCACCAACTGGAACTGTCTCCCCCTACAGCCTTATGGACAAATACTACTTCAATCATCTTAAATCTTGTATCGTTTTAGCATTTTACTGTTTACATTGTAGAAAAATTTCATGAGAATCGAAGATATTAGAATTTTTCTTATGAATATTTAACTTGGGTATGTTCAGATATAAAATTTTCCGATTTCTATCGTTCGAAATTTTTTCAGTATACAAATATCTTTGCCCAAACCATACTTTTGTTCGAGTTGATTAAAATTCTGGTGAAAGTCCGGTGTAAGTTTTAAATGGAGTTTGGATATGGGAAGTAAAACAGATGTGGTAGATTGTCCGTAGAGGTTTTTAGGGGAGACAGATGTATGTATGAACCTTGTGAAGAAGTAAAAATATTCTTATTCTGTTATTTGTGCAGAGAATGGCGGAGACTCTAGTCCGAGCCACAATGCGAAGTCACGCTCCACAGCACTGTGTCAACATTAGCCATAGGAACTGCACGATGGTCAACGGATCTCCGTCAACGTCATTTTGGGAGTGGCCACACAATCTCTCCATTAATTCCAACTCCATCGTTAATATGAACGCAGTACACATTGCCCTTGCGATTCAACTCGTCCTTCTCCACTATCTACGATCCTCCTATTTTATTTGAACAATTAATGGTGCAGTACTTGTTTTCGAATAGTATATGATACGAGATATATATGTATACTACAATCTGACCTGATAATAAATATTATGTAGAAATTTATTAAACCAAACATGTCATGGCTGACACACCGAAGGTGTCAGTGCATAGTAAATCATGATGGATGTATTGAGATACTGCTACCATGTCGTCCTTGATACGAAAATTGATGTAGATATCCATTCCATTTCCAGAGAATAATGAGTACAAGAACATCTCGCTCAAAAATTCCAAGAATACCTGATAGTAATATGCCATTTTACTCCTTATCAATAAAAAATGATTTTAGGAAATATGCATGGAGAAAGGGAATGAGAAACTGTTATAAAAGGTAAAAAATGAGAAATGTCTCTTTAAACTGGAAAAATGTTCCCAGTATTTGTCAAAGGTTTTATGCCAAGGCCATGGAAGTACATCTATGAACATTTCTTTCCAGCAAATGAATTCCACGTATCCGGGTTCAAATGCAGAATACTTGAATACTACTACAGAGTAGTAACTGTATTACAGATATCTGGATGATATACTATAAAACATTCTCCTGATATTTTGCACCATAAATCGTAGCTAAGGTGTACATGCATTTTGAGAAATTGATTTAGCTATCTGAATTCGCATATAATTTTGAGTAGGAACGGAAAATTGCAAATTTTGCATGGTATCTTTTGGTTTTATATGGAGGATGAAACGGAGATGTCTTTGGATATGTAAGTAATAGTTTTTCATAGGGTTATATTTTCATGGACGCGATTCTGAAGTGATCCTGATGTACTTAATGCAAATAAAGCTTTCTACAGAAGACCTATGTATATAGCTACCTACAAGTGTATTATGTTACATGAATTCACAAATAGGCGAGTAGTGGAATGTGACTTCTGACTATGTAATAGAAAAATGAGAAGAAAGCTAAGCTGCTGTGTACTTCCCTTCGTGTGTGTATGACTAAAGGCAATGCAAGTCTTAGGTGAGTATTCGAGTTTCTTTTTCTACTTTATTCTTCCCCAGGTAGCCATTTATAGATGCAACGAAACGAAACTCAAAGCCGGAGCTACTGACTTGAAATATTATTTTTGGAATGCTTTTCGCAACGAAGTTTAAGTAACTACTTCATTTTGACTTGAACTATTCCTTTGAGATTCTGCATAATGTTTATTAGTTTTATGTGTACTTGCATCCCTTCTTACATCATACAACTTGCTGCAATTTACTTCAGGTCTCTCAACATTCTAACATTAATCAACAGTTCTTATATACCCGAATGCAATCACCATTAGTCTTCTCAAGCTAAAAATCAAAAACATTTACCATTGCAATAGCTGAATGAAACCGTCCACCACAGAACAAGAAGAAAGTGCAGTGCAATCACAAAACATAATGATCTCCCTACTCACGATTACTCCTTCGCTTTTTCACTCAACTTCTTCAATTCAAGAACACTTTCATTTCCCCTGCTATTTTCATCATTTGCCTCATCAAAATAAAATATTTAAATGCCCATTGAATTGAGTAGAGGAAAAATTCCTAAGCGGGAATCACTCCTAAAAGGATTTGCGCCTAAAAGACTCCAAATGCAAACTACATACTTATGATGATATAATATTTAAAGCACCTAGGTAGGTACAGCAGATTAAAATGGCTTACTGTTTAATGATATAGATTTCATTTAAAATTCAAGTAGGCGATGAAGAATTAACTAATGGATCTTAAAACATTTTGTTATCACTGGTAGCTCGATTTGGAAAGAATCCACTTTCAGAAGTCAAATCTCTTAGAAATCGCTCATTCAGTTTTCATTATCAATTACTAAGATGTAATCAAACGATACACATCTATATGTCTAATGTTGTGAAAGATTCTAATAAGCCAAAGTAGTCAATAGAGAATCGTTTGCAGACATTTTAGATGTTGGTAATGACAACTGGTTACATGGAAGCAGGACTTCTTCACGTCAATTCTAAAAAGATTCAGTCCTAAAGGACTCCTAATGCCATCTAATAATACTACGTGCAATGCAGCTAGCGGGTCATCAACAACAGCAGCTAAAGAAAGTAACAGCAACAACAGTATCATCAACAAAGCACTTACAAATGCTTTGTAGATGATACTTGAACATGTGTATGTGCAATTGTGGTACATAACAACGTTCTAAAGTTTCATTGCCCTTGACATTTCAAATTTACATGCAAGTATAAGCATAAGTACGTTACATTACAAACTTGTCTTGCAATGGAATTCAGTTCAATGAAAATTGTGGGTTCTAAGTTCCAAAAGATTTTTCGACACATGTAAGTGCTTGTCCTTGTCATTAGTCATTTTACTGAGCTTTGAAATACATTATTGTTATATGATATGTGTGTATGTGTTATGTACCTATATAAGAAAAATGTATTATGTAGATGCAAGTAAAGTAAAAATGAAGTTCCTACTTGGTACAGCCTTGATTGAAGATTTAAGTCGGGTGGTCTATATAAACTCGTTAGCTTCATTTAATCCCATTGTGCTCGTGTTCCTCTTCTGACGGATGGAGGATGTTGGTTTAAATTTCAAGCTTGAGAAGACTAACAATGTACAGCACAAATGCTCTAATATTAAAAAGAGATGCCTTTGGTGCAAAGAATTCAACCGACTCGAGATAATATTATTTTTGTATCTCTGCAATTCACTTCTCGTTACGCACACTTTGAAATAATGATGAAAGCACTAGTTTGGTAACTTGTTTAGTGGAAAGTAGAAAACAGAGCGGAAAGGCTAAGTATACATTATTGCTCACACTGCTCCAAACTATTATGAACTTAGCCACACTTTTATTACATACCTATGATTATAATGTTGTATATGCAGTTTGTTATGTAGCTCGAGTCTAATAGAAAGGATCTTTGTCATAAATATATACTTAAAGCTACATAGGTGTATCGTAAGCATCGTATTTTCTTTTGTGCTGCCAAATTTATGATGAGCTTTCAAGTGCGTGGATCTTCTTTGATATTTTTAATAACCGAACTAAAGCGTAGGCTCCCAAGAAAAGCGAAACCAGAATTTTATCATCACTTTCTCTGTGAATCCTACTGCTGCAATAGTAGATAGCTTCACCTATAATGTACATATTACATATCGGTACTTTAATAAAGTACATATAGTATACCTAAGCCCTTACGTTAGCAACTCTTAGACTTGAAATAGAATGGATCCAAATCATAATGAAGTGTCTGCACTGGACAATGATACAATTTGTACTGGGCTTACGGTACAGATCCGGAAACGTGAAGGTAAGTTTAGTAGAAAGATGCCAGTTTACTGAATCGTACTCTTCTACGATGTCTATCTCAGGAAATCGAAGTATTAAAGTACATTTGTTCATTATGTTCATTGTTCATTCATATCATTAAATGTGACGGAAAGACGGAATAACAAACCAATGACGAACTTTTATATTTGTTACAATTCAACTTCACACCGATCTTGTAAATAATTTCGCTACTCTGACTTCTCATTCATTTCTAAGACTTCCACTATGTCTATATAGTTTTTAAGAATGGATTCGTGTTATGTGCAAGTAACTGCATTGACCCATATGGAAATATACATGAAAAATTTGTAAACAATGAGGTAGTTAATTTAATTACCCATTCAATTAGCTATTATTTCAGCCATTTTGCCATGTGACTGCTGAGTGATAAAAAATATCTTACAACAAAGAACAAAAAAATCGAACCTTTGGATCGATAGTTGTAGATGCTGCACCTGTTTACTCGAATGGAAAATAAACCTATACTTACACAGCAAGTCTTGAAAAGAACACCTGAATGTAAACTAAATGCTAAACTCCTAGATTTTATGATTGAGCCTTTAGTACTCAGCTATTTATTTCATTTCATTTTCTTCAAAAACAATCTCCGCATCTCCAACTCGTATTTAATACCTTACTTTGATGAAACAAGTATATAAAGGACAACGAATTCCTTATTTTTAAACACACCATAATACAATTTACCATCGATTCATAGATAAGCATTGCAGTTGTAATTCGAAAAGTCATTAAACTTAAATAGCATGCAACATTAAGTAATCATCCGTTTGCTAAAACCATGTGGACACAAGCACTGGAAACCCCAAGAAAACTTAGGCTGAATAAATATAATTGTATTCTGTACTCCAATGTGAATATTTCATGTTGATAATAAGTTGTAATCTGTACCGGTTTTTAAAGATAATATTGACTATGTTAATTCTGGATTTTCATTAAATTGTCCCATAAGATTATTACATGACTTCTTTTACAGTAGCACATTAGTCCGGATTACCAAAAAAAATGTCGTCAATAAAGTTTGAGAAATTTGGGGATAGATGTGCTTGTTTGTGGCTAAAAGGAGGCCTAAACCTATTTTTAATATTTATTTGACCCGTATCCCCGAATTCGGGGTTTAAACTTTAAAGGTAAATAACTCGGTCAAATGTCAACGTAGGAAGTTGAAATTTACACCGTTAGAAAGGTCTTAGTAATACCTTTCAAATGATATATATAATGTATGGGGTCATCATTAAATGACATGCAACGAAATCCGATTTCATATTCAGTCATAGTCAGGTTTGACAGTCAATATTTTCAAAAGGCGGAAGAAGGCAGTGTGAGTTCTTTGGCAGTTTCATAGTCCAGTATCAGGTCTATGCGGCCCCAGCAACATCTAAGCCCGGCAGTTAACGGCGTGAAAAAAATCGAGACTATTTAGAAATATTTACGTAGTATTAGTACATGCCAAAGTTTGACTCTCGATTTTTTAGTAGTGGTTTAGTAGTCGATTTTTAGTCGTTTTTTAGTAGTCGATTTAGTAGTGGTGATTTGGGGCTTGTAAATCCAAAAAATGCTGAGTTTAACTCCACATTGATGGTTGGCTTTTGGTTGGACCTTTTTTGCCGAGAAATCTTATCGATGATGCAGTGCTGCGCTTTGACTGCCATCCAGAGCTGATTTTGATAAGTAACATTACAGATAAGACCTTTGTTTTATTACCAACATGCGCGTACTTTTACCTGTATGGAAACTAAAGCTGAAAATGCCTACAATTTTCAGTTCGCTACTTTCATGTACTCAATATTAGATACTAAACACTGAATCAAGTATGTTTTCTTAATCTTATCACATTTTTACTGCTTTTAGTTAATATTTGCTAAGCATTGGATTTTCATGGTTGTGCAGCAGAAATCCATCCTCTATCGAATGCAATGTAATAATAAACACCTTAAGCACTTACGAATGGAACTTAATAATTTTAATAGTAACATTTCTTCCTTGTCGCAAAATGTTAAGCATAAATAAAGTAGGTAATGTTGACATGCATTAGCAAATTGGAAAAAGTATAGAACAATTGAATTCTATGATGAAGTATGTATGCATTGCCACATTTTAACAGAAATAATTCATAGATCGAGTAGTGGAACATTCAATTGTAGGATCTATATTATTAATCTAGTATAATGTAAAGTGAAAGAACGACATTTGCGCTCTGTACTGAAATACGACACAACCAATAACCAACCTATGAATTAGTATTATTTAGGCTGTAGATATAAGTCGCAATGAAAAAATGTTTCTTAGTGTCTCATATACCCCAACAAATGTTGACTAGACGGTGCGCAGTGTTGATGTTGACATGAACCTTAGTTTGTGTACACAAAGTTATTGTACTTCAAGGTTTAGCAAATACTGACTATGAAAGTGAAGAAATTCCTAGACAAACACTTGAGTCAAACAGTTGCAAATGAGCGTGACAGTCGACAGTGACAACTGAAAATGACAGTATCTCGACAGTAATAGTAGAGATGCACTTCTGATGATTGTAATGATGATAAACAAATATGGAAGTAGCAAAACAACTACATATTTAGGGCACTAGAGAATGAAAGGATCCATTAAGAACAATTATAAAGGACGAGTTCTGTCCTGTAACTGTCGCATTTTTATTCATTACATTCCTACAAACATGCATGACACAAATTTTAGTTTAACATACTAAATATCAGCAATTCCTACAACTAAGTACGGTATATCACAACCAACGCTACTGCCAGTGCTTTCTCTTTCCTTATGACTTTATATAAAAATTTCCTAACTTTTGCCCCACCAAAAATTCCTTCGCTATGGTTAAAATTCTGATGAACGTACCTGTGAAAGGACGGTGAAAATTTCATATTATTATGAAGTTATGAACTACATCTGCCGCTTTTGTAATTTTGTAAATTAAGCTAACTTTGATTGATGTATCGTTAATTTGTTATAATAACATCCGACGAAATATCTTTGAGTCGATCTTTGTGACAATATACGGGTGTAAGATGTACTAGCGACGCAATGGTAGCCACAAAATGTCCTTGTTGCAAATCATTCAGAACATGAGGTCAAAGAACATGTAGCTTTCCCCAAAAATCTATGAATCTGTCTGTGCGTGAATTTTGTAATATCTGTAGAAAGAGCAGGACGGTAGGAAAGGGAAAGGATATACCTTGTCGCTTTTCTTTAAGCACGTATATGGAAAACGTGACTACCTATACATTGGTCCGCGGATAATTAGTCCACTTTACAATAACCACGATTTCGAAGAGTAGTCAGATTTGGAAAGAATTGATTTGTCACGGAAAAATATGCTACCAATTGCCACGGATTTGTAATAATTCCCGTTCATCTGCTGCATGATTTATCGAAAGTGATCTGACTTTCCGATTCGAATTAATTGAGTTTAGTTTCACCCATGTCGTAAAGTAACATGATTTTGCACAAAGACGCTATAACTTGATTGATCGCAATATTCTACATTGTAATGTCCAAGGAAAATGTAGCTAACAAAGTAGCAAACTTTTGCAACTACAACTTTTGCATGTACTAAATACTAAAAATATACTGTTGTATGTATCGAATCCCCACTCGAGTAAAATTGTTGGTGAAATTATATGGCATTTGTATGTACAGGGCTAGCCATATGTCCCAACAGTCTAGGCTAAGTGACTATTCGAAAGAGGACAAGCAACAAAATAGGTTACAGGCATATTTTTATTGGGTTCTGTTCCGAAACTTTTTCTAATGCTTGATTGAAAGTGCCATTTCAGGTGTATAATATTATTCAAGCAATTTTCTAAAACACATTGATGGTGATTTACGGTGTTCTTGTGTTCCGAATCATTAACGGTTCCTGTAACAATTACATACATAATGGAGAGGTACACTGTCGATGTGGTATGGTATCTGAAACATGAGCATGGAGTTTAAGCCTTTCTAAGGAACCACTTAAGTAAAAATTAAAGACACGTCGAGTTAATATTCATGAAGTGCATGTATAGTAAGAGTACGTGGATAGTTATAATATATGAGAGTTACTACGACGGTATCTAGTCAGTTCAACGGTGGAAATGAATGTAGCGCATATGGGTCTGCTCCTTCTTCTGGAAAGCTTTTAAATTTTAGTACTTCTGGTTTCTGTGTCTTCTGCCTTTATTCTCATTAATCCAATTCTATCCTTAATTCTTGAAGTGGAACAAAGTGTCTTCTCTTTTTAATATCTCTTATTTCTGACTCTCTTTATCCTTCATTCCAGCAAGTTAGGCTTACTTTCCTTGCATGGAATTCCAAAGTATCATGCAGGGCTTTCTCCAGAGATAATAAGAGTACAGTCAAGCAATATTGTATCTTTTACACTCACACTTTTCAAATTCAAAAGTCTGCTGTGCAGCAACATCAAGAAAATGAGAAAGGAATTAATAGTTGGCAAAATTAAGTTAATAAAATCCAAGTGCAAATTAAATACTACATCAAGCAAGAAAGAAAGCCGAAGGAAAGAGAAAGTGCTTAGGTAAAACGGTTAGCAATTAGGTGTCTTATTAACTGTTTCTCTGATACAACAAGAAATACGGGCGAGTAGCAATTAACCGAAGGCTAAAACGATTTTAAATTACATTTCCACCATGAAATATTCATAATAATGTTAAATAATATACTTATCTTATAGTATACGCATATGCTTATTTTCAAATTTGAAGTCTATGTTTTGTTGGAGATTGCACGGTATTTGTTCTTCCAAA
>JABASH010002662.1:0-19253 GCA_019776445.1 Tomocerus maximus | reverse complement strand
ATCTCAGCCACTACCAACGGCAGGTAGGCTGCATTTTTAAATTTTTTCTTAACTGAATTAAAATTTTAAATGATTTCATACATTTCACTTGTTTTGAATATAGCATGGTGATCCTGAAAGAAGGTACTTAAGTCCAGATTTGACAATGTCAGGAATGTTTCAGCTGTTCGTAGCCGGATATGGACCTGAAGCAGAATCGTGGTTTTGGGCATACAAACAAATCATTCGTGAGAAAGGATTGAAAATTGGAAGCCCCAAAACCGACACTTGTTCCATGTGCGACGAATTAAAAATAAGAATCGACTCACTGTCTCTACAAGAAAATCAAGAAGAACTTCATCAAGCATATCTGGAACGAATAGAACATCAAACTAACGCTGAATATGGGTACGATGCCTTAAGACGGGATATGGAACGAGGTATGCGGGATGACTCCTTTGTGCCCATCTCCGTAGATATGCAGGGGGTGAGTATGAAATTATTATAAGAATAACGCTGTCATATTTTTATAATGTGCAATTACGCTTTTTTAAATAGGTACTTTTTAGTCCCATTTTAACTAATCCTGAGTACTACTACATGAGAAAACTAGGAACCCATAATTTAGCTATCGTAAATGCTAATGGATTTGCTACAATGTGCGTATGGCACGCGACAGAAGGGAAGAAAGGTAGCTCTGAAGTCTCAAGCTGCATCTTAAAGTATGATGTAGAAAAGTTTCAGCCCCTCAATCCGGAACAGCAACGAACGTTGGTAATTTGGAGCGACCGTTCAACTGGCCAAAATAACAACCAGTTTATTTTGATTCTCTTTCGATATTTGATTGCTAATAACTATTTCACAACGGTAAGAAACTTTGAATTAAAATATTAATATTGGCTTTTGTTCCGTTGAACATAGAAAATAATCAGCTTTTATTACATGTCAGCCAAATATTCTACATAAAATCTTTAAAGTAAACCGATTTTTTTTACAAAGGTTGCTCAGAAGTTCCTTACAACAGGGCACACGTTTCTTCCGGCCGATCGACAATTTGCACTTATTGAGACGAATAGAAAAAAATCGACAATATATTCTCCTGATGATTACTTGGAAGTAATAAGAAATGCCAACAGAGAAAAACCAAATCGGTTACAACGAATGATTAGAGAAGATTTTAAAAACTTTTCTATTTTGACTCCATATTTCACTAAGCCTCGAACTTTAAAAGTAACAGAAGTGAAATGGATTAGGTTAGAGAGAGAGGAACCCAATTCAATTTTCACAAAATATGAAATGGACTCAGTTATCTGGCGGACACATGTGGTAACCACACAGAGACCTTTGATTGGACTTCGCTTAGACAATTTATATCCAAACCAAATACCTTTGTCAGCCGCTTTGTTACGAGATCTGAGATTTCTTTTAAGATGGGTGCCTCAACAGCACCGTCACAATTGGGATTTCTTGGAAGGATATCCAGAAACTAATGCTAACGATCAAGTTTGATATATAATAATAAATTACTTCTTTGCGCTGTAATGAATTTCCGTTAATTATACATGTTGAGGTATTTAGGATTTCCATTTTGCATGAAGTTCAAAGAATAAAAAATATTTAAAGGGTAGAATATTATAATATCTATACCCTGTACTCCATTTGTCCAAAATTTTACCAATTACAGTCATAGAATTTTAGTTACCAATGCTACGAACTTTTATCTCAAAATTTCACGTTTGAGATACCCGGTTATTGTACACGGCTCCTCAAATATCTACATCTGTGTGCCGAAGAATAACAAGCTTCATGCATATCTGTTGTGGTTTTGAGTGTCGCATGCCGTGTCGTGTGAGTCAAAAGATAGTCGAGTCTCGAGTGTTCCCTTCACTTGCCGCCGTCGTCGTCACCACCGTTGAAAACTTTGAAAAGGGAAGAGGTCAACGACTCGATCGCTAATAGAAACCTTGGCTTGATCTGATTGGCATGATTAGCGCACAGTCATTTGAAAAACACTATTATGAAAATCACAAGTTCAATCAAAAAACACAAAGTACGGCATTGCAAGAACAAGCCAGACTGGAAAATATAAGATATTGATTTTAAAGGTCTATTCTCCGTTTTAATTATCTTGTCAAATTATCAGATCTGCAATATCCATTTCCTATATAAATTAAAATAGTATTTATTTCTATTGGACACTGGTCAACAAATGAACAACCTTGAAGCGCCGACTGTTTCTCCAAACACCAATATGGACCAGAACGAGAATATAGACGGTCATATTCTAAATGTAAGTGTTTCGGTCAAATTCTGGCCTTCAGCGATTATAATATTATTATTGTATTGTATGCATGAACCAATCTACCAACTGTGAACAAAATTTTTGCCGTATTTTTCAAAACTAATAATTGTTATTCTTATCATCATCGAAGTTCGCACATTATTAATTTTGGGCAACTGTTAATTTTAGGTAGCAGTTTGGCGGTTAATGTGGCCCTTCATTTCGTCAAAGGAGAAGTGTACTCTTCGACTTCTCTCCAGTTCATTCAAAAATATGGTGGATACGTTTTTGGGAGTAGATATCATCTTGGATAACAGAAGCTTCGCTCCTGAACAGGAACTTTTAGCGGAAATTCCTCCTGCATCTCATTTAACTTTACAAGATTTAGTACTTCCTGTCAGTATTGACCATTTAATCCATCAACCCAATCTCGTTAAGAGTATTCTTATGGATGGAGCTATATCGTCTACCACTTGGACTGAATTACTGCTTCATTGTCAAATGGTTGAAAAAATCCAAGTTTCACCCGGTTTCGCCACAGAAACAATTTCACTACTGGAAGGACAACATCCGACGACCCTTCCATCCTTGCAGGAACTACTGTTCCCTAATTTGTTTAGAAAAAATAGATATCAACAAAATATCTCGTGGAAAATTATTGAAAACTTTTTGATTTGCTATCAAATGCCAAAACTAGAAAGACTCATGATTCGACTTTTCTTCAAATGCCAAATAGATTTTGCAAGCTCAGTTGAAGTCATTGAAAGATTTCTCCAGATGCATTCAAACTCGTTGAAACATCTCGAATTAATTCTACGAAAAAGCTCAGCATGCTGTCATCCACATGAAATTGAGTATCCAGAAGAAATACGAACGCCCCAAAGTGAGGTAATTTCTCCGGACGTATTTTTGCATTGATTTATCTGATGGATCGTATCTTAAGTATATTTTTGCATTAATTTTTACAAACGCAATAAATAAGCTTAATTTTTAATTATAAAGCTCCTGACCGGCTTAAATACCTGCAAAACTGTTACAAATTGTAGGACTTCTTGATTTGAAAATAACAGGAACTAAAAAAATAATTGATTACTAAATAATTTAATTTCAAATTTAGGCAGTAAAGGGAGATTTCGAATGTCTTAAATTGAAGAGCTTCATTGCAAACTGCGACAGTCCATCACACGAGGTTTTGGATAAAATTCTTCAAGATCAAAGCATTTTAGAGAACGTGGAGTATGACAAAGTATGGGCTACGTGGGATTTCTACATGGCCTTAATTAAACAAAATCAAGTAACTCTCCGAGTAGTTAAGATTCGTTACGCCGCTCCAGTCATTGATCTTTCGGCCTTCTCCGAATGTACAAATCTACAGCAACTCAAATTGGGAACCGACCATCAAATGTTAAAAAATGAAGTCAATCTGATTAATTTCAGAAACCTACCACCATCCCTTAACTTTCTACAGATTGAAAAGTACACCGTTGACTCTGAAGATCTCGCTTCAATTGGAAACCTTGTTAACCTTCATTCCCTGGAACTGGAATTCTTGTCCAATGCGGACTGTGAGAACACAGGAATAACCGCAGACGTTGTGAAATGTATTCTCCAACTTCCTAAATTGAAAGTAATCTATTTGGAGGAATTTGAGAAACCTCACACCTCACTGATAACCATTGACAGTGACATTCGAGCTGTCAATATGATCAAAGGAGATTATATCACAAAAAGACTTGGATGCCTTCGCTACGGAGTAGCAGTCGCACCTCGGGAGATATTTGAAAAATGGGATTCACGAGTCCGAAAATACACCGGTAGCCACCGAATTGTTCTCGGATAAACATCACTCCGCTCCGCACAAAAAAGCACTAACAAGTCCACAGAAAATGAAGCCACTCCGCACAAATAAGCACTAACAAGTCCATAGAAAATAAAGCCAGAACAGACAATCAGCCTTCCTAAATCCTTTCGTACAAATCTCATTTACATTCCAAGATTCAAGTAAAACCAACAAAAATCGAATCGTAAAAGCAAAATAATTAAGTACACTGGGTAATTAATAATTAATTAATTAGGTACTTAAAATATTGTAGTTAACGTATATTTGTCTTTCTATCACTGTATAAATTAATGCGTAATAATGTTTGTATTATAGCGCAAACTGCGCAGTGTTAATGTAATGAACATCCCTGGGATTCTATTTTTGCTACTGTCAATGTTACAGAAAAGAAACAAAATGTACGCATAATATTGGGTTGTTTTTAAAATCCAAAAAAGAATGCTAAGTTTTCAATAGGCTCCTTTAAACTAGAAGTTATATTTATGTAAATCATACGTACGTAAATATATTAGTAAATATTATATTATTTGCTATTATGTTTCAAGCATTGTTTGTAAGTAATGTATTGTGTATGTAATCAAGATGTATCTTCGTATTGTGATGTAATTCGTTACAAGTTACACATTGTTCCATTCGTGCATTATTAGACTAACGAACTACACTAAAAGCGTATAAGGAAATAATAATATAATTACATTAAGAGCTAAGTACTCAATTTCTGTTTCGAATGTTAAACTATATGGGCTAGTAGAATCTAAATTGTTCATAAATCAAGCAATTGAAAGTAAAAAAGAAGTTAATTACCTGAATCTTTTGATTGACAAAAAGTTCTTCGACTATTTTTCTGTCATTATCTTGTAAACCAGCATGATGGATGCCAATTCCGAAAGAGAGTGTCAGTTTCAAATTGGATTCTTTTATTCCATCAATAATATGGTCCATATTAGTGTCATCGATGTGTAGCCATTGTTTAGCGTTATCTCCAGCGGCTAGGTATGCTATCAAATCTAAAGCAGTTAATCTTGTTTGTCGACGAGAAGATACGAAGACGAGTACCGGTTGAGAAGGAGAATATGTTTGAATCGCCTGGAAAGTGGGTTTATTCATAGTAGCCATTCGGGGACAATAATGTTTTCCAGGGAATCCTTGAATATGCACTTGGATTGGAACAGGACGCACCGAAGGTCGAAAATTAAACAAGCCATTGAAACCCTTGATGCCCAACCAATCTGCCAAGTCCCGAGCGTTTGCTAGAGCGGTTGATAAGCCTACAACCCTCAAGTTCCTTTTCGTATGTTGACTGATGTAGTTAGTTCTTGAAACAATAACTTCTAGTACAGGACCACGGTCTTCACCAAGCAAATGTATTTCATCGATGATTATAAGACTCACAGCCTAAAAATAAAATATAAATTAGCAACTAAAATTAAATGATGTTGAGAATATATAGATCATAGTACCTGGACATAACTTCTTGTCTGCCAACTCCGACTGATACCATCCCATTTTTCCGGAGTTGTGACAATAACATCAGCTTCCGAGATAGCCCTGATATCAGGAGTAACATCTCCAGTTAACTCTACTACTTTCTTCCCCAGACGACCTTCCAGTCGGTCCTTCCAATCCTTAATTCGTTCCCTTACCAGAGCTTTCAATGGTGCAATGTACACGACCTGAAACAAAATTGATTACATTAATCAGTTAATTACATTTTTTGGGATTGACGGATTGTGAATTATTAGTGATTATTCATATACATTATGATAGATATTGATAAAAATTGTCACAAACATAACACACACCACAATAATATCCAGTTACAGTTATAAATAGAAAAGTTGACAATAACATAATTTTTTAAGAAAAGTAGATCACCTTAGTCCTCGGATAAACGTGGAAAACCCTGAACATTGCAAATTCAGCAGCGATAGTTTTTCCTGATCCAGTTGGAGCTAAGAATACAATTTCAATTTTATTAAGTGAAAAGGGGAACCCCGGAAATGTAAGGTATAACTTCAGTTATAAGAAAAAATATATGGCTATGTGGCTCCCTTCCGCAGTTCCAATTCCAACTGACGATCAAAACTTTTTCGATTTTCAACTAATAAAAAACTAATTGGTAGCAATTGAAATTATGAAAAATTGATTTACCACTCTTCCCATGTAATCAAATAGCATTCCACATCAGCTCATCAACTGACTCAATTTTAGTGATTTTATTATTTGAGATAACTATAAGATGCTTACCTCCGACTAGCACATTGTTGTCAGTGTGATACAAAGTATGAAATATCTGAGTCTGAATAGGGTTGAAAAACGAGAATCGTTTCGAGTAAAGAAGTTCCATGCGAGTATCCTTTAGAGCTGAAATTGGCAGAGGATCCAAATCCAATAGATCCGTATGAGGCGGATGTTGTTCTGGCAAAATAAGATGCTTGAAAGATACGGGAAGGGTTAACTCAGATCCAAGAAAACGTTCTGATGTAATCTTAACATAATACTGCGGTGGCAAAGGCTCGATAATTGGAATGGTAAATATTATTTCTTGTTGTTCCCGTTTGATTACCTAAAACAGAATCAACACTTAATATAATTTGTCAACTGTACTTTCCTAGTTATGCTTTTGATGTTTACCTGACGTTTGGTAATGATAAAGTACTCATTGTGCATTATATAGTTTGATTCAGGATCTTCCACCCAAATCCAAAAGCTCTCCGACACATTCCCGTGTACTCGATCGTTCCATCTGAAAAATTCGAAGATAAATGGCAAATTCACATGAGTAAGGAAATTCAATAATATGGTATGCAATAGATGATAGAGAATTCAATTTTTGGGGCTTACTTAAAATCTGGGACGATTGAAATTTTGACTCGTAAAACAGTTCTTGTAATGGGTTGAATGCCAACTTCCGCAGATAATATCGGAAATTCCTCGGCACACTTTTTAACAGTTACACCCATTTTTTGATGATTTATCCAATGTCCAATTTCGTCGGCGGAAGAATCTCGAATAGTTTCGATACTTATGTTTTTATTTTCCAACTTTTCCAAAACTTCGTAACTCAAAATTTTACTCTGTCTCAATGGGTGGCAGTTATCCCATAATTGATTATCTAACATTTTACTGAGCAGAAGAAGCCTTGCCGCTAGCAGTGAAATATTTTGGCGCAAAACCACTTCAAAGAATCCACGACATATTCGAATAGCATTCTACATGAGGCAAAATAAACGGTATTATAAATTAATGATTGCTCTCTGAAGACTCTTATACAATTTTGACATTCACCATTGTTGACAGTGTATATCATGCATATACTATATACACTGTTAAAATAGTTTAGCAAAGTTATAAGTAGACAGAGAAAACCAGGTCTCACCTGTATCACATATTGCTGATCAGACATTAAAGAAAACGACTTGATAAAGCCTTTGGAAATGTATGTCTGAATGAGAATATTCACTTTGCCATGAATATTTTCAGACCCGCCCCACACTTTGAGATAGCAATAATTCCTCGTCATATCATCTAATTCGTCCAACTCTTCATCTCTCACCTTTATTTGCTCAAACTCACTAGCTTTAGATATCATCATCAATATCATGTCCATAGACATTACAGCCACACTGATTTCATTGAAAGTCTCTACTGTGTCATATTTAATGTAAAAATGACTAGCAGTGCGTCCCAGATCTAATTAATTAAAATGTCAGTTCTCATTATTATTATTAATTTTGATAGTGACACCTATAATAATAATTTATCTCAAAGAGGTTGGAGTACCTGTGGAATGCAGATATTCATTTCTTTCATCGAACCTAATCATTTTGCACTTCTCTAAGCCCCTTGCTGCTTCCACAATCAGCTCCTTTCGTTTTTCTTCCAGTAATGGACTGTCCTAATAATGTTAAATGTTCTTCGTACAATTTTGTCCAACGTAGCTTAATTTAAGAATGCATGACATTTTATTAAAACTTACATATGCTTCGGTCATTTGAATTCCATAGAGCTGCGGATTTCTTCTCATTCTCACATACAAATACGTATACGTAAGCCATTGGACAGCTTCGTCGACATTTGTGACGCTACCAAGTGCAATCTAATAAAATAATCATAGTTTTAAATGGGTAACTTGACTAATATAAAAATTACATTAGTCAAGTACAATAATATTTCATTAACTTATATGTACTCTAACAATATTAAATAAATAATTTATTTATACCTCTGCATTAAGATTATCACCCAAAAATTTAATGAAACTACTTTCAATGGGAAATTGGTTTGTTAACAAGGAAAGGTAATGGGCCAGTTTGTCGTGTGTGGTGATGATTGTTCCATGACCATCTGTATCAAATTGAGGGCGTCCAGCACGTCCAAAAATTTGTAACACGTCTAAAATTCCCAAGTCAACAAAGGTACCTTGCTTGGCATCATATATTTCTGTTCCCTGAAGATTACAACAATAATTTTAATGTACCACGCCAACAAAATCTACATAAATTTAGTACATGCTTTTAATACTTACTTTAATAATTACAGCATGAGCTGGCAAATTTACTCCCCAAGCCAAAGTAGAAGTGCAACACAAAACACGGATTAGTCCATCTCCAAACAGTCTCTCAACTTGAGATCTGGAATTTTAAATATATAATAAAGTAGAATCTTGGATGCTCTAAAGTCATCAAAACTTTTAAATGTAATATTTGTTAAACGTAAAACGTATTACTTATCATTCACAGATTTATTATATTTAGTTTTCAGTAAATTAACTTTTTGGTAACAGTAGGAGAGAACAAAACAAAATAGATTTAATAAAACCTACAGCAAGCCGTAACAGAAGCTCGCAAGAGTAAAGGGGACCGTGTACACAATTTAAGACTAAAACTATGGCCGCAGAAATAATAGAAAGTCAAATCAGAAATATTTGACTATCAAAATGCATAGAAAGTCAAATCAGAAATATTTGACTATCAAAATGCATAGAAAGTCAAGTCAGAAATATTTGACTATCAAAATGCATAGAAAGTCAAATCCGAAATATTTGACTATCAAAATGCATAGAAAACAAAGGCAAGAAATTTTGACTATCAAAATGCATTGGGATCTCTTAAATAGGTACTGTGTTGAATTTGGATCTTTGAATTACTTTCACACTGCACAGGTACCAATAAGGCACCCATACGGTTTTTACACTAAATGCTTCGTATAAATGAAGAAAATGGGGCAAAACATACATCTTACAATTTTGGATATTTTACTTGATAATTTTTTCATACCTGTCAGACCGAAGCATTCCTGCATGATGCATGCAAAAACCATATTGAAACAATTCCGCAAGTTTCTTATTTCTTGATGTTTCCAAAGTTTTCAAAGCTTTTCCGTACTGAGAAAAGGCTTCATCACCAGACTTTGGTTTAAATAACTCTAACTGTCCCTTTTTGGAAGCCATTTCGATGAGTATTTCAGCAGTTTTCATTGTCGCGTTACGAGCGTGAACAAAAACCATTACCTAGATAATAATACACGAATTAGCCATATATTTAACTTTACTGGCAATTCAAAGAATGGTAAAGAAAAAAATGCTACCACTATACCTGATGTCCTCTAGCTACCATCTCATATACTTTATCATAACAACATGAGTCCATCTGATTTTGTTGATCAAGCAATTTTAAACCTTTTACTCCGATAAAGGTTTGGCCGAGAGGAACTGGTCGAAATCTTGAATCGAAATAAAATAGCCCGATACGTGGATTTACGCGAAGAAATAAGGCAATATCTTTGTAGTTTGGAAGCGTGGCAGACAAGCCAACAATCCTGATCATCTGCTGAGTTGACTCAATCTGAAAAGACGGTAATCAAATTGCGTATATTATGTGTAATATGTATCAACTCTAATTGTGGTCTTGAGACATATTCACTAAACATTCGAAAAATTGAACAACTCTTACCTGTCGAAGCGTTCGAGCAACTAAGGATTCCACCACCGGACCACGATCCCCATGTAATAAATGAACTTCATCTATAATCAAAAGCTTCACAATTTGGGCTAGAGCGATGTCACCGGTAGACTTTCTGGTCACCACATCCCACTTCTCAGGTGTAGTAACCAACATTTGTGTCTGTGTTATTTCTGATTTTGTGAGCTGCATATCTCCAGTCAGTTCCCGAACTTGGATTCCCAAAGGATTCAGTCTTTTAGAAAAACTAGCTGTCATTTCGGCAGCTAACGCTTTCATCGGCGCAACGTACACAACCTGGGAGCGAAAATCAACGATAGAAAATATTACATCATACTAATATATTAATATAAAGACAGCTGCCTCAAAGAAACGTTTTGCAGCAGCTTCAATTTTTTGTCATAGCCCTTTTTGCACACATTTTGCCGACCTCATATTATCATTATCTACAGCTAAAATTGCTATGTGTATAAAATTTTACTTGGTATATTTAATACACAAACTTATGAGCACAATCGATTTCGATTGCATTTTGAATTGTGGAAGCACGTTTGCGACTAATTTGATCTTACAAGTAAAAAAATTGAAAGGTTTCAATTATTTGGGTCAAAAAAGACACTATAATTAGCGTAAGGAAAGTCACTTGTTACCCACATAACTTATATCGAATATTTTTTCAAACTTCATGGTTCGTGTTGGCGTGTTGGTTAAAAGTCTGGTGACAGTTGTGAAAGCAAACAGGTGAAAGTTTGATGAAAGTTTAAAAAGAGGAAAGGGTATGTATGTGACTTTCTTGATACATTGTATGCTGTGAGTGGTATAATTTAAGTTTGGTTGGATTACCTTAAATTGATCTTTATTTATAACACCATTAAAGGAATTACTTGCTATGCATTTTACAACAGTCAATAGGGCAATGTTTGTTTTCCCGGCACCTATAAAAGAAATACTTAGTTAATTTACTAAATAATTACCTCAATCAATTAATAGTTAATTATAACAAAGTATATTATAATTACCTGTAGGAGCACATATTAATAAATTTTCGTTTGTTTTGTATGCAGTGTCAAAAACCAGTGTCTGTATTCTATTGAGTGTTTTCATTCCGTGGAAGACTTTTTGGCCGAGTGGGTCTAAATCCACAATTTTGATCAGCTCTTTCGAAGCAACCTTTGTAGGAACATTTGTTTTTAGAGCAGGCAGAGAAACTTCTTCGTAATCGTTAGTATTCTTCCTTGTACAATTTTCAGGCAAAACCATCTTAATTCCAGAAATAAACCCAGCCTTCTGTTTCGCTTCAGCGTAACTGTCATAGACATTGGGTAAGTCCCCTCCACTTAACTCTACTCCTATTGCACTACCAGTTCGATTTGTTTGAGCAGCTGATTGCATTTTGGAAAGCATTGCATTTCCAACTGCGACTTCGGCAGTGTGAATGCCTCCAATAAGGGATGTTCCGCCACTTTTCATTATTTTCCTCTCTTCTTTACGATACATTTTTTCCAGCATCTTTTCCCCTTGTGACTGAACTTTGACACCAATTACTGGGTGAGACTGCGTGGTATTTCCTGAGTTAATTTGATTGCGAACGGCTAGCGCAAGAGCTTCTTCACGACTCAATTGTTTCATTATGGCCACGCGATTTTCTAATAAGGATGATATCAAATCCAGTTTTTCAAACCCTAAAAGGTCGAATAAATGTTCTTGAATGTCATCGTTACATTTTTCAGATGTAATAGTACTCAAAAGAGCTTCAAGGACGTCTTGATTCCCAACTAAATTCAACAGATACATTCTGTCCCACTTAACACTTTGTTTGGCAGTAGTATCCCGAAGAGGAACGGGTGTAGTTTGATTATTGTATTGGCTATTGGTAGCAGCATTTTCATTGTCACGAAATAATGCCATAACTTTCTCTTCTTCTGACATTTGGGGTGTTCCATGGCCATTTTTTGAAAATCGGCGAATATCGATGAGATTGTAAATGGGAACTTCATCATGATCGCCAGAAATTCGAGGGTTTAGCCGACCTATCGTACATTTACCAAACGGAAACAAAGAAGACTCATCGTCATCGTCCGATGAATTGCCAGACACCCATTTTTGCAGCTTGCGCTTAACTAATTTATGGGTATCCTCGTCTAGCCAATAAATCAAGGAATTAAAGGACTGGTTCAACTTGTTTGTCAAGGCTGGTTCCAGTTTTCCAAAATATTCTCGGATATTTGAAAGCACTTTTTGACTGGTATGAGTATGTGCTGATTGACTGTGGAAAGACGAGTCTCTGTAGTCTTCAAGAAGAAAGTTAAATAACATGATGGCAACTTCATCTACCTTGCTTTCAGAAGTTGAAGGCAGATCGCAGCGGTTTGCAATCGTTTTCGCAACAACATAAAATTTTTCAAAGTCTGCAGAAGCATCTTGATGCTTTGACTCGTGCTGAACGTTGACAATCAAGTCTTTCACGTCAGCCCATTTGTATTGGCTATAAACAAAATAAAAGAATATTCAACAAGCAATAAACTTCCACAGAGTTTCAAAAGATAAGATAAGTGATTCTTATAAAATCCTGTTGATATAAGTTTGAAATAATAAAAAATGTGCTTACCTATTTAAACTTCTGTTTAAGCGAGACTTCTGATATTCCAACAGAGAGATATTTTCATTTGTGAAGTAATTAGCATCTAGGGGAAGATTTAAGACATTTGGCTCCCCTGGCTTACACCGTCTGGAGGCATTTCGAAGATATTCTGTCCATCTTGGAGCAATATGTACTTCAGAATCGCCACTTTTTGAAGGCATGATGAATTTCTATCCAAGCGTTTCCAATGTTGATATTTATCGGCAACTGGCAACAGCAGAACTATTAAAAAGATTATTAAAGTCGCCATTAATGTATTGTACGTGTACTTAACATGATAATATCTTGTATTTTTATATTATAATGTGCCAAATGGTAATTAATAATTAGCAATGTATCATTAAAAGCACAGAGAGTGCAAAATGATGAAACCGCACCGCAGGCCGGTATATGCCAGATGAGATTCACATGTAACTGTAACTGTTTTATGTGCATAAGAGTATGATGATAGTATTATAGTATAATGGAAAATAACTAGTCATGAATCAGCTAAGTAGCTGAGTGCGAGTGAACAGTTGCCCATTTATAATCAGAAATTCATTGTGACAACAACTGAGACCCGCTTTCGCATATTATTATGTACATTTTAAAGTTTAGTATTGAATGATCGGAGTTATAAGTGCACTTACCAAATGTCTTGACGGGATTTATAGATGTCGAGATGTCACATATTTAGTTAATCGACCATATTTGTTTTTATCTTCGTTTGACTTCTTGCCATCCTTCTATCTATCATACAGGGAATTCGTAATTCAAACGTTATGGCACCCCGACAAGAACATCTACGCTTTCACCAAATTTTGGGGAACAGTAAGAAAAGTTTCGTCGGATAGCGCAGAATTTGACGAAGAGCTTGTGTGTAATGATTAGGTAAATGTTAATATTGTTAATGGGTTTTTTTGGTACAACATTTTGCACTCTGTACACCACCCACACCATTATTTAGCTTTTGCTGCGGCCTTGATCATTGTCATTTATATATTTATAAATATTAAAATGCTCAATTGATGATTGTGTGTCCTTGTCCTTGAGTGCACCACTCATCCTCTGCTGATAAATAAATACTCGGTTCTTCAAGGTTTCTAAACCCGTATATATATCGTTGTCGGCTTTTCCTCACTATCATCTCACTATCCTCACACACATCAACAGAAGATCAGAAGATACCATTTCACTACTTCAGCTTCAGTAACATTTTATATTCGCTTTGCGCACCTAAGTATTTACTTGCGTTGTTGAGAAAAATAAAATTTTGATTACTTTTTCGCACAATGTCTCTAACAAAATCGTGTTGTACATTGCCACCTGTTGAATCATCATATACACCCCAAGGAACGGAGTGGAAACTTGATGATCTAACTATTTATGAAACTTCGGACAAAACCCCAAAGCGGGTTCTTATTTGTGCTTACGATATATTTGGTTTCCATCCAAATACCAAGCAATTCTGCGACCGATTAGGCCAGTCCGGATTCCGAGTAGTAATGCCGGATTTCTTTCGCGGAGAGCCACTGTCAATGGAAGGTTTTCCTCCAGCAGAGTATGAAATTATTCTTGCTTCATTATTGTTTCGATTATTAAATGTTGGGAAATCAGAAAAGTTTGGATCTTCGGGAGAAAGTTTTCTCCGAAATTAACTTTCTGCAATATGTTTGAGATGACTTCGATATCTTTATTTGATAGTGCCAATTGTCAATTGTATCGTATCACTGTACAGTGTGTACAGTGAGATTTGTCTCAAGACAAGCTGGCATACATACCACTTTTTCCATGTCCAGGAAACTCTTTTCATAAAAATACAGAATATGTGAATGAATTTCTTTTAGTAAGCACTACTTGAAACTTTCACTTCGAAGATGAAAGTGAAACTAAAAGTGAGAGTTTCCGACTGACTTTTAAAGTCTTTTAACTTGTATAATGTATGTGTCTCAAATCTCATCTACGTCTGTCTGTGTCTGTAAATATTTCTCCAAAAATGTCCTAGTCATTTTTAATCGTTCGAGATTAATTCCTATAGAAAACGCTATGCTAAATATGTAGTGAAAGGAGAAATGCAAAGTATGTTTGTCTAATATCTCTCATTCGTTATTAATTGTCACTTTTCTGTTTCCGTTATAGGCAGGTGTAATGTTAATTAAATGCGTGATCTTACTTTTTGTTTTACTATATTCGTCTAATGATTTTTATTTGTGGTTTGCAGCATGTCAGCTATAATGACTTTTGTCCAAACTAAAGGAAGCTGGGATAACATTGTGAAAATTGACCTGGAGAAAGTAATTGATTACTATAAAAAAGACGGATGCACTGCTATCGGTATTTTTGGATTTTGCTGGGGTGGAAAAATGGCGTGCCTGGCTGCTGCAGAAATGGCAGATATTAAGGCATCTGGACTTATACATCCTTCTTTAATAAAACTGGAAGAGGCAGACAAAGTCAATTGCCCCATGATTTTGCTACCCACCAAAGATGAACCTGATATGGTAAAGAGACTGTTAGAATGATACAAAGCGATTATATGCATGTTTGTCAAAATTAACGCTTTCACTTCTTTCACTATTTTATGCTTCATCTTTTAAGTTTGTATATATCATATATAAGGTAGATGCTTGTATATTTAGTATTTCTTAATAACGTTTTGTTAATTTTTAGATACCGTTTTACGAAAAATTGCAGAAGCGATCAATTCCTTCCAAGCATGTTAGATTCGACGATATTTTTCATGGTTTCGCCGGGGCACGAGGAAATTTGGAAGATGAGCTCAACAGAAAACGGGTCGACGAAGCCATTGGTCTTATCCATGAGTTTTGTTCGGAGCATGTTAAGTAATACTCTTGCGAAGTTTCGGATTCCAGTCCACTCATTATCTCAATCAAAAATGCAATATTGAGGTCAACATTTCCTATATGATTCATTTAGTTTTTGTCTAATTCTTAGTAGACTTTATTTCTACTCTACACTGCACTGTTACTGTATAGCAATAAACTAATAAAAGTAAGCTAAATAAAAGTTTATTTCATTCCTATCATCTTATCATTACTATGTTGTAGAAACATTGTTAAAGGTCCTATAACTTTAGGTATAAATATAGTTAGGTAGGATTTAGTATATATAGGTACCTGTACCTATACAAAAAATTATAATTATGTAAATAAAACGATGACGAGATAGATTATTTAGTCGTAAGTACACAGTACACCTTTGTATAGTAATATATACAATACACCTGTCCAATAAAATCCAACGAAAAATTGTATACGAACTTGTATTATGAAGAATTTACTTCAACTTTGTTCATTTCATGTACATATTATTTTATTACAGGATTCATTATGTGAAAAAGTAGTAGGATTCATTTTCAAAAAATTTAAATGATTGGAACAATTTGCCCACCTGTGTTTGTGATATTTTATGCCGAAAGTCTTGTTGCATAAAATATGACAGGCAAATGGTCTTTTGCCATTATGAGATCGTCGATATAATATTATATATTTCTGATTTCTATAAACATTTTCTCGCATTTAATACAGCTGGGGGCAACAGCAGAATTGTGTCCAATTTATTTCCACTTGAACTGATCATTGGGAGCAAATGGGATTTAGCCAGGTTAGGTGGGATGAAATGAGAATCCTCCACTTAATATTACATGATTACTTATAAAATATTTGGTTTGTGCAGAAACAGATTGGTTTGAAATTGTACGAAAATTGTCGAGGAGGAATGAGGAAAAGGAAAACATTAGGGACGGATACGAAAACTATATGACTGGCCGATTGGAGTGACGATTTAAGTTAGCAAGTTCATCCCTTAACGTGTGAGTCTTCTTTAGAAGTCAGTTTTTAAAATATCTTTTACTGATAAAACTTTCGGTTTCAAAAAGTCTCTCGATTCCGAATTTCATATCAGAGGGGGGTTTTAGGGTAGAAACACATTCTGGAGATTGTATTATTATTAGGATTGAGATTGAGGAATCGAGATGTGGAACTATAAGGCGGTGGCAACAAAGGAATATCACTCAACATTCGCCAGTGCCATCATTTTCATAATTATTAATATCATTATATCGTAATATTATATAATATTTTATTAGTTTTATATCCTCTCATCAGTCTCGCCGTAGTTTGCAGTGTATTTAGTCGCAGTAGGATCATATTTTTCAAACAATTTTTGCTTATTAGGATCATCTGCGTCATGGGTCATTTGGATCGTCTTCGGTCATCGTCATATCTCGCTTTCTCGCTAAAATATACGAATGTACACTTGATCCGATCCACATCAACCACACACTCCACAGTCCACATAGCCTGTAAGCTACAAGCAGAACCAACCCGCGAATATCACGAAACAACTGCAATTCCTCTGATTAGGTATTCGGAAATCAGAAATTCAGAATAATAATATTTGTTTCCGATATTCCATCCGAGTTGCACCGTCAAAAATAGTAAACAGTAAATAAACGGTCATTGCCATTAATCTTGTAAAAGGTGGATAGAGAATTTTTGAACAATGTCAATAATACCAAATCCCATAATCATAACCAAATCTGCCATCACGGTTAGAGGACCTCGAATTCCAGGTGTTTTTCCTTCCTTTCGATTCGGAGAACAAGTTCTTTCTACAGGTGTACCATCTTTGGATTCTTACATCGGAGGAGGAGTACCAATCGGTTCTATATGCATTCTAAGTAAAATATAATAACTGTTTATGAGTAAAGGAAAATTAAGGAAATCCTGATCCTGAGTGAAATGGTCATGAATGTACTTTTGTTTCTACTTTTAGAAGATTCTTTTCCGGGAAGATGTGCAGATTTGGTATTGAAATGTTTCATTGCCGAAGGAGCATCGTACGGTCACCATTTGTACGTAGCATCAGGAAGGGTTGCCCCCCAGCAGTACGTGAATGAATTACCCTCATTACGAAAATCAACTAAGACTCAACACGAAGAATCATCTCAAATTTCTTCTACTGGAGAGAGAGAAAGATCAGACTCCCCATTAAAAATAGCCTGGAGATATCAAGCGCAAGGAAACAATGCAATTTCAACAAGAGGGCAGAAGGAAGCCAAATTTGATTTCAGTCATAAATCTACTGTAACCGAATTGGGAGGAAAGCACGTCACTTTATCAACTCTGTTTGATGTCTCCTCATCGACTCCTCTGTTTAATGAGATTTCTTCAACGGATGTCATTAACGAAATAGCATGTGTTGTAAAATCATTTGAAGTACCTACAGTTGGGACTCCAACCTACAGTAATGTAGTTCGCATTGCGCTGTCACATTGCGAAGAACAAGTTTTGAATCCAATGTTCATGTATCAATTAAGAGCTTTAGTTATTCATACAAACTCATGTGCAATAATTACTGTATCCACTTCGGCAACAACATCTGCAATAATGAGTAGGTGCGAAAACTTTGCAGATTATGTGATAACACTTCAGGTCGTGTTTGATGAGCGTAAAAAGAGTGAATTAGGAGACATTGATGGTGTGTGCGAGTTCAACAAAATTACGTCATCTAATTCTATTAAACCCACAGATATTCCTCAAGATATAGGATTTTCATTCAAAAAGAAACGTCTTATTTTTCAAGTAAGTTGCGTTTCTGCGTCTAAACGACTTAATTGGTTTCGATGTTCATTTGATTATGTAGAAAATGATCTTAGGGTACCTACGTAAAAAATTGACACTTTATATGACTTTCACCTTTCACTAAGACCTCAAAAACTCCATATAAAACTTTTACATATGTTTGTGTGTGACTTTTACCTTTTACCCATGCCTTGCTTAACATGGGAAAGTTTTAAGTGGAGTTTATAGGCTTGAGAAGAGAAATGCCATTTTTGCATGTAGAGTAAGTTTTATGTGGTTCTATGAAGTATGAATCGTTACATTGCTTGAGTTGCACCTTGCACCAGGGTCTATTTTTCATTTTCATTTTCATTTCATGCATCTTGACACATTCAAACTAAACTAAACTAAATTGAAAATGTTCTTTTTCTTTCTGTACAGGAACTTCACTTACCCCCAGAAGGAGAATCTGCATTAAAAGAAGATTCACAGAATTCGTCGGCATCTATAATTGCATCCTCTAATTCATCATGTGGATCGACTGTCTCAGGAAAATCGATCGACTTTTGAATTGAATCCATAAAATAAAAATAAAATTTGAAAATTGTATGCTTGCTTAAACTTAAACCGTATTAAGCCCTGTAATGAAAAATGTATATTATATATATATATTATAATTATAGGAATTCAGATTTCAGATATGTATCCTCCGAAAATCCACGAGCGACAAAAGGTAGACATTGATGTCATATGTCATTAACGAAAGGGTTAATTAAATATAAAATTTGCGAACTGCTATTTGCAATTTTACTAATGAAATACATTTAGTTATTTATTTATTTTCTCAAATAACTGTACTAATATGAGACTCTGAAGAAGGAAACCACGCAATAAATACTTTCAATTTTTGATTGACTGTTTCTTAAAAACTTTTCTATTCTATTTATCTGTAAAAGCTCTATTCTAATCTATTTCTATAAAAACT
>JABASH010002661.1:0-19256 GCA_019776445.1 Tomocerus maximus | reverse complement strand
AACATTGTAGATCTACTAACGATAAGTAAGATCAAGAACATGACTCTTGAATTAATTATTAAACTACTCCTATCCTACTGTACTTCTCTACTGACTGCTGTACACTAATAATTACGTGACAAGAACGTAGGAATTAAATAGATACTTTAACAAACTAAGAGATACATTGACAACATCTGACATCTTCCTTTGCCGTAAGGGCGGAAGTGGCTATAGAATCTTACTTAAACATAAAAATTAATTGCATTGTTGCACAACTGACAAATGCCAATATTATACTATGGTAAAATTATCTTTAATTTTTCGTATAAAACTATTCAAAAATTGTTAGTTACACGGTTACACAAATGAATGACTAAATTCATAGTTAGCTAAAAATAGTCTCTACATAAGGAAAAATTAACAAAATTTTGGTATTAAGAATACCGAATCGAAAAAGAGCAAGTAAGGACCAAAAGGTAAACAAATGGACTTAAATGACTTACTAAAAAGGTTTGGGTTAGGTATATAACTAGTTTTACAAGTAGACCTGCATACAAACAAACATAGTAATATCAGTAAATAAGTTTGTTCGTTTTGCAAATTACTTAAATATAATCTTAGAATTATTTAGTGTACCTACACTATGATACAGTCATGATCAAGATATTTGAACGAATTATTTTACTATTTAACATATAAGTAGTAATGTGCTTTTTATTGGTAACCTGCAATACACAAATGTTCCAAGTTCATTCCAAGTTCAAAAACAATATTAAGATTAATCCTTCAAAAGACAATACTTATATTCCATTAATTAATACCATTCCGCTCTACTTGTCATTACAACAACCAATTTTGAAGTCTAAACAACTGATATTTGGGGACAAGGGTTCTGAAAACCGAGGTTACATGACCAATCACATTATTGACAATCGATGGAGAATTTCCACCTTTTATATCTTTTATAACTAAAATTAAGTTCTGCTCCTTTTCAGCTACATCGATAGAAATTTTCACACAAAATTTAACAGTAAATTCCACAGGGCCATTGTTCATGCATGTTCGCTTAGTAATTTCTGCTTCTAAATCTAAAGGATCAGGAAATAATGTAGTTATTTCGGACTCAGAGAGAGCTAAAGCCCGAATTCGAGATCTGTTGGCAACAAAATTGCTATCTACAGTACAAATAAATGCTCTTTTGTCTGCACATGTGTTGGGAGTTTGAAAGAACTTCTGCTTGATAGGATTTCTTTGAGGAGCATATTTGTATGTAACTTTAGATTTTGCAGATTCTTCTAATTTTTGTCTTTTGGCATCATTTTCATTCGTCAAATCATCTTTATAAACCACGATTTCCACTTTCTTGTCCTTACTCGTACTAATGTCGTCTGGGTTTGTTTCTACAACTTCAAATTGAAAACTTGTTTTCCAAACATCCACAAAGAACTCCTTCAAAAACGTGGCCCATAGTACATTCATACGCAAATTTGTGGCCCCTTGAGAAGCCAAATTTCCTAGGTTTTCTTGAAAAATGTGTACAAAGTCATCGTCTGGGGGGAATTGGAGCATCCTCTCTGTATTGCCGTAATTGTGCTTACCATCTCCCTCTTCTATTTTTGCATCAGAGACTTTTGGAGAATGAGAATTTAATTCAGAAGAAAATCGGGGTCCGGGATCTCGTCTTACCCTTTCCGAAAAATTCTGATTTGGTGGGGTATGAAAATTCGGTCGATTATAATTCATGCTGCCTCCACGATCACGATTGAAATTATTTTGGGGCATATTGTGGGACAATAAAGGTGGCGGGGGTGGCGGTGGTGGTGGCGGCGGCGGTGGAGTAGTAAAAGGATTATTAAAAGTTTCGAAATTATTTCCTGTTTGGTTGTAAAATTCATTTTCATTTCTTGAGAAAGATGAGGGAGAATCGGAATGGGAAGGAATTGCATCCAACCTTTCGAAACTGTTTCTTCTTGGATAAAATGGCACAGGTTCAAAACTAGAAACAAAAGGTGCAGGACTTGAATTTTCAAAATTATTTCCTCTTCCTGAAAATGTTTTAGAGTTAGGTAGAGCATCCAGCTCTGGTTTTTCCGAATGATTTCCTTTACTGGGGAAAGTAGAGGAAACGTCAGACCTAGATGTATCTGTCCGTCCTGAACCATTTCTTCCCGGGTAAGAGGAAGCAGAAGATTTCGAAGAAGGGGAATCTTGCCTTTCTGAATAATTTCCTTTGCTTGAAAATGATGGATTATTGGACGAGGGGGTGTTTGACCTTTCTGGATTAAATCGTCTATTAAAAGAGGAATCTGGAGGGGAGTTGATAGGAGGGGTTGTTAGATTTTCCGATTTTTCTTTACTAGGAGCAGAAGAAAATCTAGATACTTTGGACCTTTCTGAATTTCTTTCTCTAGAGGATTGAGATGGACTACTGGAAGAAGGAGTGTTAGATCTTTCTGAACTATCTTTTCTAAAGAAAGAAGATACGTGAGCAGAACTGGCAGAAGGCAAATTTGACTTTTCGTCACCACTCCTATGGGAAGGATATCCACGTCCAGTACTGGATGAAACATTGTCAGACTTTTCCGAATTATTTTCCCTTCTGTAAGAGGAATAATCCCGTCTTGAAGCACTGTCTGAATCATTTTCTCTTTTTTGGAAGGATGTTGCAGAACTAGAACGTGAAGACGAATCAGAATTTTTATTTCTGGATTGGGTAGAGGAATATTGTGAAGACGCAGAGGGTGAATTAAAATCTTTGTGCTTCCCAGAATCAGGCGATTGGCTCACAGGCGCTGATATTGTGGGAGGGGGTGGAGGATTGATTCTTCCTTGAGCAAAGTTCGGAGGTGCAATTTTTGAAAGTTCTTGAAAATTTGGAAATGAATTTAAATACGGATTTGCAAACATTTGAGAATCAATGATATTGTTATTAGGATTAAATTGCTGATTGAAGCCAAACGTGTTATGCTGATTTGAAAGTGTTGGCTGTTCAAAGTTGGGCAACGGTGCTGCATTTCGACCAGTTGTAGGCTGGGGGGAATCACGGGCCCTTTGTGATACAACTCCGGTTTTCGCAATTAAACTTCTTTGATGCGGACTTAATTGCTCTTCTTCTTGATAGGGAACGAGTTGAACATTCAATTCCATAATTTGAGATTTTTTGCTTTGGTTTATGGGATTTTTGTTGTCATTGATGGAAGGAGGAGGTTTATTTATTCCCATTAACAGTGAATTAGAAATTTTATCTTGATTTGAATGATAGAAATCTACCATCTTGGAAGTGTTTTCAGTTTCGGAAACCGATGAATGTGGTGGAAACATTTCAATCAGTTTCGGTTTGAGAGAACTGAATTGTTTCTGCATGCTTTCGACAGTTTCAGCACATAGAAACTGAAAGTTACAAACTACAGTGTCGGGAGTAGATTGCGACACGTTGCAAATTAAATCAAAAGGGTCTTGAATACATAGTGAGCTATGAGAATCAAATCTTGACTTAGATCTTCGTGTAGTAATATAATCTTTGTATCCACTAAGTGTTTTTGGTAATTGGTCTTCATTACCGGGTTCAAAAGCTATCTTAGGCAAAAAATCCCCTATGAGAGAGCATACAACTAAAGATTGTAAATCAGTATGGGCGTACATTTTAAAAAAATCGCTAGCTAATTGAAAAACTGCAAAGGCTGTTGCACACCCAGTGGTGGGATTCTTATCATAACTAGCTGATCCAATAAATGACATCAAGCTGATTAATTTTGTTTCATCGTGGCAAAATGAGGCATTCCATCCATTGACTTCGACATTTTCATTGCTCATAGACTGCAGAACAGATGCTGATGGGATTATTTTATTTTTTGAGAGAAAAACTATTATTAAAAGATTCAGAGAGTAGCTACTCAGCAGTTGAGGACCTATTAGATTGTGATACTTTGCCCAGTATCGGATAAACAGAAACAAATCAGTAAGTCTTGTATCCAGTTTTAGCAGTAATGCTATCATTTTCGATGTCTGGACAGGTAACAAATTTTCAAATGTAAAATTAAACCGTACACCTGCTCCTTTGTCTATCAACTTCACACAAGAAGTGAAAGTTTTCGTTGTAGTTACATTGTCGCAAAATATGTGGTTTCTGCGTTCCACGAACCTTTTGAATTTTTCCATAGAACTCCTATCCGACGAGTGTAGTTTTTCATAGGGTTTCCCATGATTAGCAGATTTGCCTGAAATAGGAAACTATGTCAAGTTAAGTCAATTTATTCCCATTCTTTTTTTTAAAAAAATTTAAATACATTTAAAAAAAAGCGTAAACTAACCTTACATTTATTAAATTAAATCAAGTCAAAATTCATTACCTTTCTCATCAAAATAAATGTCCATTTCAGAAACACTGCTTCCTAAGCCGGTTATGAAAGATCCATACGGATATAGAGCACAATGAGAAAATTCTTTCCGGAAAAATAAGTTTAAATCTTTAAGTAATTCATGCCGCTCCTCGACTTCTGTTGGCTTCATTTGCACCTGCTTTTGAAAGTGCTCTAATTGTGAATCAATCGAAAACATGGAATTTAAAGTATTAGCCAGTATTATATGTCGCTTTTGAAAATCATCTTCCATCTCTTTCTTCTTCGGTTCTATGATTTCCTTCCTTTTGATCATCGAAGTCAGAGTTAACCCTAAAATTATTAAAAATTATATCCACCGACATTAAACTCTTTTTTTAAATAGATAAATGAAAAGTTATAAATTCACATAAATAAATACATTCTGGTTCTGATATGTCTGCTTTGCATCTGAGCGAAAGGGTTGAATTTTCCATATAGTGCTCAGAAGTTAGAGCGCTCTGTACATAGTCCCTAGTAAAAAAACCATTTACATTAAGCTGCGGTTAAAAATAGATGATCAAATATTTTCACAGCGTACATAAAAGACATCATACTTACTTTTTATCGAGCTGGATGACACAAAACTGCAGATTGGCTTCGAAAAAAGCATCACATATTAATCCAAAATTGGCAAAGTACCAACAGATATCTTGATTTTGCGGTTTTGGTGTGCCGGTGAAAGTTATTACAACAGATCTCTCATTAACATCGTGTGTCCAGCGATCGATACATTCACATATCTTTTCTTGGTGTGGTTTACTCAGCTGGATGTAAAATAAATAAATAATTTACAATAAAGCATGAATTATTTTACATTATAACTCAATAACAACAATTTTTTTTTGACTTACCAAATGTTCTATCCAATCATCATATGAAACACACCGGAAGTCACAATATTCACAGTTAATAAACATCTTGAGGGAATATTCACTTCAGCCACCACTAAAATCGTATTTTATTTCTTCGCTGTAGATAATACACCTAAAAATGCCAAAAGAAAGAAAAAAATAGTGATTTCTATACACTATACATAAATACGAACAACGAAGAATGTCATTATACGGTCAAATTCAACTTACCTTTTCTTTGACAGTGGGAACTTATATGGGTCACTGATATCTAAGGTACTTTAGAGAATCCTCCATGTCCTTATTTTTGAAAACTTTGGTTAGTTTAGTATGCATTATTAATTACCACCATGATAATAATAATTTTTATGATTTACTAAGGTTGTTGTGTTCATTTAAGACTCTCTGGACTGCGGGACTCTCGAATCCATTCCTATTGTCAAATCTACCGCCAGCCAGACTTCTCTTAGCATTCCACTTCGTAAAAATCATTTCATGAATTTTTTAGCCAAAATAGAAATATGAACTCGATTTTTTTCACAAATCAAGGAGGAGTATTTTATTTAACTGTTTTCTAAAGCTTAATTAGCTGTGCAAGAAACTGATACAAAACCTAATGTTGCATATCTGCAGAAATGGTTTTGAATGAATGTACCTTATGTACCTATTTGTAAACTGTACACGAAGTATATACATAAACATTCCTTTCCATTTCAAATTGATCCCATAAATTCTGCAATCTGTAGTACTGTCTTATACTGTGTAGTATAAGCATGTTCATATATCTATCAACGATGTGTTAATAATATGTGCTTTAATAGGATTGAATTCCTAAATTATAATCAAATTTATTAGTTTCTGTCAAAAACTAATTTCGAAAAGGAATCTGTAATATTTTTCTTTTCATCTACTAATTCACAAATGTTAATTTTAAATTTTAAATATAGTTATCAGTCAAATTATTAGTTTTAGCTCATCCGATCCGAGGTATAAAACGACGAAAGTTTCACCTTAGCTGTGAGGTCAGTGAGGTGCCGTTAAATTGTAAATTTCCTATTATTTCATCTTTCGTTCTAGTTAAAATACAAAAAAATCTTATAAAATTAACCATTTAAATAAATACGGTATTCAAGGGATGGCAGTAGCAAATCATGTATTATAGCTCATGAATTGGAAATAGATTTTAATGTTCTACTACTAACACAAATCCAATCCAAACTCGCTTTAAGCCGGCTTCTATGCAATTTGGCCACCTGGCCTGGATGGCTAAAATGGCTGAAATTAAAGCAAATTCAATTTTGACTAGAGCAATATTAAACGACCACTGTTCATTGCTATTAAAAATTTACAACTTTTAAAGGTACCCCAGGATGAGTTTTCATTTTGGTTAATTTAACCTGACTACAAAGAACAGAAAATCCAAAGTAAATAGATAAATCCAAATAATATAGGACATAAATAAGACAGGCACAGCCAGAGATTTTTTGGTGCTTATTACAACACTAGAATAATTCCTCTTTTCGCTGCCCTACACATAATCAAATTGATAAGAATTATATAGTCACTAATGATTGATGCAGGTTTTTACGACTTAATACAAATGCCTGTATGTAAAATGAAGATATCCACAGCCACAGGGATATGCATGATGTCATAGAAAGGCTGTTCATTCAATGTAAATATATTGAATACTAAGTTAAGTGCAGCCACATAGTTTTGGATTTATGTGTACATGTACATAGGTTTTATGTATATTTAATATCACCCAAACNTATATTGAATACTAAGTTAAGTGCAGCCACATAGTTTTGGATTTATGTGTACATGTACATAGGTTTTATGTATATTTAATATCACCCAAACCTTACCCAAGTCACCAACACCTGTTTCATTCACAGACTTTGACTTGATATCATAACAAATTAAATTCAATCCCAAGGTCTATCAGACAATGATAATCCCATGAGGAGTACGAGAACCTAAACTGTCTGTATAGTTGTGTTGTGTGTACATCTTGTAATTGTGGATATGCAATTTTATTTTATTTCATAAATAATTACCAATACAGAATAGCCGGTACAGTGTCTTGTTTATTGTTTGCCTATTTCGGGTAATACTAATTAATTTCCAAGTGAAGTGCGCGTTTGCGTTCAATTTGCGTTCATAAGGTAGGTTAAGTAATTTTTTTTGTATATTTTTGCATACTGGGTATGTAAATTAAGAGTAAGAGTAATAGAGTAATGAGTGGTAGGCACAGAATAAATTCTTAACAAATAGTTTGTTTTATTGCGTACAATTTATCTTAACAGTAATAACATTAACATGTAAAAAATAAATTATTTTATTTATTATTTATAAATATTATTTATGTTCTCCCATGATATTGAATAGATACGTTGTTAGTTAGCCTAATATTTATACCTATTTACCTTTGTAAACTTCATGCCACAGTTTTAACGGCATATTAATGTAGGTACGGTGCAGAGACAAGGTAAAGATAAACAAAATTGTCAATCAGGCTGAAGTAAATAATGATTGTTAATATAAACAGTTGCATTATAGAACATTAGATGCATTCTAATGTAGCTACGTATTTACAATTTCCATATTTCCAATAAACATATGGATATTTTATGCAGTTATTTTATTTGTACGAGATACATCAAGAAATACGGGCAAAAAGCATGTAACATTTTTTATCCAGTTGTTGGTTTAGATTGAAAGAAGTGTTGCAGAAATTTCTTGTTTTAAATGACCTTAACATGCAGGTTTTCTGGATCGATTTACTTACATAGCTAAAGTCAGGATTTTCAATTCATGATTGTATTTTCATGACTATGCATTCTATTTTTGTCTCCCCCTGCTTGTACCTTTAACATTCACAGTTTTGTTAAAAAAAGTATACTGTGCTTACTCTTTGTTATGCGACATGAGACTCCGTAAGTTTTGAGATTGCAGTTTGACTCTATTGAATTACTAATGCTACAATGCCCACTTGAGAAATCATAACATTACATTTGTATGCATACAGCTATTTAATTTTAGGTTCGCTATCTCCAGGGATTAAAAAGTAATTGAATTACTATTCACGGTAATTAAAAATTGTTAACTACTTTCCGGTAATTTACTATTATATTATATTAGCGAACATTTTATTCCAAATTTGGAAAATGAGAATCTTCAAACTAGAGTTACAATAAACAATGACAATTTACTAGTGGGTCGAAAGTCCCCAACATTAAGGTCTTATTTGATAGACCTTGAAACGACCTTTCGACTGGTATAAGCCTTGTTAATGTAGCTACACGGAAAGTATGTGTTTTAGGGTTTGAAAGTTAAGGGGCCATAACATCATAAACGACACTTTTTAAAATGAATTGGAGCCATTTCATCATAAGTGACACAGGCCATTTAGTCATAAGCGACAAATTACATTTTGCCATATTTCCCCTATTTCTCAAGTACTGTATGAAAAGTTAATACTCTAAATATTGTAGTTGATAGGTATTTGGTCTAGTTATTTTTGGTATAAGCCACATTGGTATGGGTAGTTGTTTAACAAAATTATGGACAGAAATGTATTTAAGCGCTATTTACACTTATATGCACATAATTTTTACATGCATATAAAATCGAAAGACAGTTTTATTGTAAACAGTTATACTTGAAAGGGTAAAGCACACCTCTAGCAATGGAAATTTTATGACTTGAACTATTTATGCAACATTTGAAGTACATCTTATGAAGATAATATGAAATTGTCACTTATGATCATATGGCTGGAGGTCCCTTATGACCTGATCATAGAATACAGATGGATGTTCATACTTTGGATCTGATTATATGTATAATATAGAATTGTGCAGTGTACAGTTTTAATAACAAGAAACTCTTTATATTTGGTGTCACTACAATGAAATTAATTTTGCGAATCAAAGGATTTCGGCATTTTTGTAAGATTTTTTTCAAACACTACACTTTAGTCCCAGAGTTTCCCATTTTCTTTCCAATGGTAAAAACACCAAAATTTCCTTAACCTGTCTGCCACATTAAAGCATGTCACAATATAAATAGAACATAGAACTGCCTTGGTATACTTACGCATAATATTAATAGGTCCAAGTTGTCGCGTAAGATTTCATAGACCGTTCCCTGGACAAGGTATGGATACTGCACATTGACTGCATAAAAATTGAACGAATGAAATCAAGTATGCATCGATCTCAAGATTTTATTACTTGTCACCTGCTAAGAAATTGTGGAGTAGTAAGATAGTCGTGTCGTATTATCTAAGACATCTACTTAGGAATGGAAACCTGTCAATAGCAGAAAAAAACATAAAATATATATCAATACTTGCATTTTTTGCATACAACCCAGATTATCTTGGTTTTCATATTTCTACCTCTCACGATTGGCATATATACGGAACTGCAGATAAGTACCTAATTTACTCTATCGTCAAATCATACCAGTGTCTAAGGTCGCCATTAGAGTATGACGTTTTTGCAGGAAAGTGCACAAATAATTTTCATGTACCCCAAACCACCACTACTAAATCTTAGTTATTCGCTTTCCAGTTGCAGTTCTGAAAACATCTCTTGACTTTTGATTTTAAAACTTTCAATCTGTTGCTACTTGATAGTGTGATTATTTAGAAAGAAAAATTTCCTGACATTCAGACAAAATGCACAGGTATTTTTGGACTTGTTATACCAGAATAGAAAGCATCGTACAATAATTAATCTACATTTTACATTTCAAAACTTTATCTCCCCAACGAAATAAAACTGCAAGGGTGTACATATATCAGATCATAAATATTAATAAAATGTTGTAAATAAAATGTTTTATTCTTACAATCAGATCTTTCCAAGCTCTTTATTCCGCCATGGAATGCAAGCAAGAAAAAGTGGCTGAGGAGGCAGCGGAAAATCCGGAGGCTACGGATACTGAGGCCAAAGGAAATGCAGAAGAGACTGAAGCCAAAGAAACTGGTGAGGAGACTGAAACCAAAGAAAATGCTGAGGAGACCGTAGCTAAAGAAAATTCCGAAGAACCACCGCCTAAGGAAAATTCTGAAAGTGCATACACGCCTGTTAGTATGCACGATGTTGTTACGGATGAAGTTATAAAGGAGATCTTTAAAAATTACAACAAATCGCTGGAAGTGCAAGAATTTGAAGCTTCCAGTGGGACGGCTCCGGGAGACAACTTCTCTTCTTTGATGTACTCAGTATTGGTTACTACAAAAAATAAAAAGACTGGAAATATTAGCGTAATCCCAATGATGTTTAAGGCGATTCCTAGGAATCCAATCAGAGTTAAAATGATGACCGAAAGCAAATACTTTCTGAAAGAATATGAAATGTATAAGAAAGTCATACCTCGGTTGGCAACTCCAGGGTTGTCTTTCAAGGCACACCCAAAAGTTTTCCATGCTTATCATGATGGTGTCGGGGATTATATTGCTATGGAAGACTTACGACCTTTAGGGTAAGTAGCTCTCGAAAAGAAAAATACTTTGTCAATGGTTTTAGTGTAAATGAACATTTTTGTGTACAGATTTAAAACTGAAAATAGAATTAAAGGGTGGGATATGGATCATGTGAAAATGGTGATGAAGGTAATCTTTTAAATTGACAAAAAGATATTATCTAAGAGAAATACGTTTACCAGATTTTTGATGATGTAGTGTTTACTGTTTTTCTCTAGGAACTGGCTAAATTCCATGCATTTTCATTTGTTTCTTACAATGGAGACGGGAATTCAATGCTAGAACAGTTTCCATTTTTGGATGAGACTTTTTGGCAGCAACCAGACATGGTCCAAGAAATGTACATTCAGTTTATAGATAATACTTTCAAGGATATCGTCAAAATTGTTGACCAGGAAGGATTTGCTCATAATATACAAAGGGTGGAATGGTTAATTGATAACATTTTCCAGAAAATGCACAACTTGACATCGGTTTCTGAAAAGTACCCCTCTGTAATTACTCACGGCGACTGTTGGACAAATAATGTCCTCTTCAAACATAATAGCAAAGGTATATAAGACAAAGTTAATTATCGAATCAACTGTTTCAAATCAAACCTTACAGCAATCTTATAGTACCCATTATGTAGTTTATATGCTAGCTAACGAAAACCTGTAATTATATGTTCAATGTTTTAGGAAAGCCAACCGAATTAAAATTCGTTGATTTCCAAATTTGCAAAGTAAGTTTAATATTTATTTACAATAATAATAAATTGTACTCATTAGAATCTGATAACGATGTTGACACATTTCTAAAGGTTGGCAGTCGTATGCTGGACTTGAGCTACATTCTCTACACGAGTGTATCTATCCCAATTCTGAATACAAGCTCTATGGATATTCTTCGAATATATTATGATGCATTCAATGACTATTGTGATCAACTCGGGGCGGATATGCCACTACGTTACAATGGACTAGAACTTTCCTGGAAACAGTTCCAAACTGAATGGTTCCACTACCAACATTATGGAACGACAATGGCACTTTTCCTCCTACCAGTTATGACGGCAAATTCAGGGGATATAGATATAGAGAATATTACGCAGAGCGATATCGATGCTCCGGATAATGAACCTAGTCGATTTGAAAAAGTGTGGGCGAATGAGCCTTTACGAGAAAAAGTAGTGAACATAGTAGACAATCATCTTCCAATGTGTCTTAATCCAGTGGAATTAGATGATTAGAAATCGAATCAAAATTCATCGTCATTCCGTAGTGTTAAATATTGCGTAGTGGGAGAAAGCTGAGAAATCCAGCAAAAGTTAAGCATGATAACTAAATATTCACTTTCTTTTCTCAAATCTCATAGCACGTAATTTTAATGTGTCTTAAGTCTGATGACATGATAACGATCAAATGAATAAACAGAATAAAAGTAATTTATTCATCATGAATATTTATTCATTTACTCCGGACAAACACAAAGAATTCTTTTTGGCTTTCACATTTTAAAATATTTAGTCTTTATCTGTGTGGTTTTTCATGTGGTATATTTACTTAGATGAACTAATGTTAGCATAGGTATTGTTAATGGAGACAGAGACTAAATTGGCAGTATAGTTATTGCATACATGTACACTTATATAGCACGTATGCACACATTCCCTAATACAGATGTGGTAAGTTGAAGTAAACAGGTATGCACATAATATTAGATTCTCTTAATATTTGCCGACCCACTATGTACAGCGTAATGAACATTTAAGCATTTGTTAAGAGATACATTTATACTTTACGCAGTTTTAGCAAACTTTTAAGCGTGAAACGCTGCTTGAGAACATTTCGAATTGCAACGAACGAGCCTATATTTATATTTACATCGATAAGTTGAACAATCTGGTTTGAATATTGTATGCTTTATTATAGTATGTACCATATTAAATTGAAAAACGGGCCGACGAAGAGCAGATAGGCACTAGAGTTTGACGAACCCAAGTCCGCTTGCCTAGCGTGGAAAGTCTTGTGGCTTTATGAGATGCTTAAAAGAAAATTCGTCACCTTGATACTTGGCCAAAGCTGCTGGGTCTTTCAGGAAGACAGTGCAAAGTTGATTGAACTGTTCGAAATTGAAAACGCCGGTATCTGTAAGTGAAATGAAATCCATTAGCGAATTGGCATGGTATACAGAACGTCAGTAGTGATGCACTCAATTAAAAATCTACATTAATAATAACATGAATAAGTTATAATCTCATTAATATACTTATTATGGGCATTATTATTTTGAACTTAAATTACATATGTATTGCACATTTTTTTAGTAAGTAGATACTGTTGTTGTTTGAAAATAAGACATTTGTACTCTGTACTCTGTACTGTGGCGGTGTAATGAATAATTAATGTGCCCCATTGCGTTACAGATACCTATACTATGTTAATATGTATGAGTACACCATAATGTGCGAAATACATAAACATATTTACTTTCAGGATCATTTTTCTTGATATATTCACGGACTTCCTTCTGATCATAAGCCTGGCCAAGTTGGCTCAAGATTTCTTCAATTCTGTCAGTTTCAATTAAGGCAATCCCCGCACTTGTCAAAGAAGCTCTTCGGAAGGATTTTTGGATCACTGCAAAAATCATTATAATTTCATGCTAATTTAAATTACATATTAGTGCAATAAATGTGACTATGTTGTGAGTTTACTTACATTCCTGTTTGTCGAGGAGCTCAGCCTGAAAATATGATAGAAACAAATATTATGGGAGTAAAGCAATCAAAAGACTATTAATAGTTAGTGTTATAGTTAGTAGTTGTACTATAAGTAGTGGTTAGTGAATATAAATTGTAAAAATTACCATTTTATTTGAAATATGAAAACTTTTTGAACAAATAGATTCTTGTGTAATTTGGTTTGTTTAAGATTTTTCTTTGGAGTTGCACTCTTCAAGTTTGATAGACAAGTGGCACTTAAACGGAAGATGCTTAGATGACTTATATACACTTTGGGAACTTCCAGATTCGTATATTTCTATTTGTTTGGGCGCAGAAGCCGAAATTACCAAATTAGTCGGACGTAAAATCTTTCGCCGCTACTCTTCAGGCCTTGGCATCTCTTCTTTTAAATATTCTGGAAGAGGAACAATTACTCATGCCAATATTTATGTTTCTTCCGGTTAACCTGAAACGACTTAATGTGTTGATGCAAATATCTTTCTAGAACAAATGGTATTGTTAAACAAAGCTCATTTGTTTTTTTCATTGGACCTTTTGACTTTCTTTTGAAATAGAGGAAGGCAAAGCACACTTTTAGCTTAATGGAAGAGATTTTTTAAATATCATCTGTAGAATTACTTTGAGAAAAGAACTGTTTGGATATGCAGAAAAGTATAGGAATCAGAGTGAAACGAAAACAGATAAAAATAAGTAAGTGTTATATATCTGCATAAATAAGCAAATTAACAAGATATTGACTTGTGCGGAGCATCAGCTGTGTTCTCATCCTTTTATTTTGACAGATGTAAATCCTCTTTGGTCTAATGCAAGTGTGAACATAGATAAGTATTTCATATGTTCGTATTTCGGGTTTGACCTGAACTAAAGACACCTAATAATAATATGCATACTCTGCCGACTAAATCTCTTTGACTTCTTTGACTCTTTCTTCCTACACGGTAAAAAATGTATTTTCAACTCTGTTTTAAGCATGCAGTTCCAAATATTATCTAGGTATTCCAGCATTAGTTCACTACTCATAATAATAATGAGGAGAAGTGTATAGATACCACTGAAGTGTGGTATGTTGATTGATTATTTGTTTGAAGTACCTCACTAGCTTGCGGTGTAGCTATATAGAGATTCGGCTATAGATTAGATTGCTGTATGTGACCTAATATATACATAAGATGCATATTCCAAAGCATATTATTGGTTTTCTGTAAGAAAACGTTTGGCTATGGAAATGTTATGTCAGCTTCCGCTTGTAAGGACATCCAATGCGTCTTTTCCCAGTTTTCGTTTTGACTATGTGCCAAGGACGAAGAAAGTTCTTGTTGCTGATTGAGTATCTATAAATGACTTAAGATGAGTTCACTTCATAACATTATATACTATCAACATGATGACTTTGACACGACTTTGCATCTTGTGAGATAAGCGTAGGCAAGGCGTGACTGGCATTACATTATGCTTATGCTAACGAGAAAAAATAGTTCACGAATTATGATATTTTACTCAAGACTGGAGAATATACCATTTCATCATACATACGCTCTACTCTTGTCACTTACCTACTTAGGTTTGTCTTACGGCACATTTCACTCGAAACGTTGGCTATGACTGGGGGAAAGCATGACAGAATAAACATAATCTAACCATGCTCCCGAATAACAAACTCTAAAATATTAAATGCGTAGTTTCTTTTCAACTTATTACTTTAACCTTACTTAAATAATAACAAGAACAACATCCCCGGATACAAACCAACTTGTACATAAGCAAAATTGGCAAGGAATTCCTTAAATCGAATTTACAAGTTTTTGCATTCTGGGCTTTTGAAGATTTTCTATTTGTTTCCCCAAATTCTGTCCAATGCATATTTGTTCAATAACAAAAACATTCGGGATATATTGAAATACATTTGGAATATATCTCTTTATTAGGCACAGATTAGAATTTTCCCCTTTGATTTTGCTTAAAAATTATTTTACTGCTTATTATCCCAAATTGAGACATTTTCCCAAGTTCACTGAAAGTCATTATTAAATTATAGGTAACTTGAGTGTTAGGGATGGGATGAGAGCGCAAAAGCATTGCCGACAAGTGGTACAGAAATATAATTCCGTTAATCCAGCATCCTTGTACTGCAGTCGCACTACTTAAGTTACAGCTTTGGCCCTGTAGCCAATTCATTCAACTAATCATACACACATTAAGTAGAAATGTAAATGAGAATATTATTTTCAACCATGTAAACGTTTTATACACTTTGTGAATGTGACTATTTACTCTTGTAAGTATTTACCTTAGGGAGATATTTTAAACAGAGATTTTGACTACCCAACTGTTCTAATGAATGACACAATGACACATAAAGTCAGTACAATTTATTGTTAGCCAATTCCTTTTCCATTGTTAGACGCAATTCACGCCTTTACTTTCGACTGTCTCACAAACACTTTACAGATTTAGTTACACAAACAATAACCATGTTATTTTGTAAATTATAAGTAGAGTTACCTACAGATTATACAGCTATGCTGTAATCATATAGGTGTGGTGTACCTTTAGTTCTCTGTATACCAAATGCAGCTAAACGTTCGCCCTATTTATCCCCTAAATGCTCCTCATCCCAATAACCGTTCTATCTATAAGAGTTATTTTTAGAAAGAAAATGTTTCAAGAAACTATCGGAATGATTGAATGACTTATGTTTGGCTAAGCAAACATAATGGGCAGAGCACTGCAGAAATATTTTGTTTTGATATTAGTTGTACTTATTAATATGCGTTGATACCTCCCGTTCGATTGTTTTTGTATTAAAGTTCAAGGATGTTGTCTCATTAGTGCACAAATATAGATGACGAGTTTGCTATGGCTCGTACGATTGTAATTTAGGAATTCGTCATAATTTACTTCGTAGTAATATCGTTAGTCAATACAGAAACGAGTTGACAATAATTGCCAGCCAATCCAATACTATTACAATGTGGAAAACCAATGACTGGTATAAGTATATAGTTACTGTTTTGCTACATTATGTGCAATAAAGATTACACGTTTTATGATTCTTCGACAATCAGTATAGATATTGTATATGGGTGTGTGTCAGATATCCAATTCTAAACTAAACCCGTGATATTATATGTAACATGCATTACTATTATCCTCCTCAGCATAAAACACATAAATTATAAATCTGAAAATTTGTATACCAGTATAATATTGATTCAAATAAGATTTTAATTACTTTCAGTGATATCAAGAGTGGCCCGTTAGCTCAGCTGGCTAGAGCGTCGTGCTAATAACGCGAAGGTCTTGGGTTCAATCCCCAAACGGGCCATTAAAATATTTTTGATGAAAATTAATATATTTTTTGATTCAAGGAAAACAACCTTTTTAAATGATTTATATCGATCAGTTATCATAACGAAGTCAATAGAACCATCATACTCTTTTAAAGTCCAGGGAAAAAAGAGTCGGCTGTTATCTGTATTATTTGGTCATTTGGTTACAGATGAGGCGAAAAAATTGCTTCAGGAAAAAACAGAATTTTTTTCTTTTGATAAAGTACTTAGCAGTCAACAAATTGCAAAATTTCAATGTTGACCATACATGAATAAAACATTGTTGGTAGAGTTCAGGATGAAAATAGTGTGAACACGTGGCGGTTGCAACATTTATCATGCGAAACAACGGATCAATTCAGTAAGTCTTGTGTAAAACTGGCAAAACTTACATTATTAACTTATTAGTATTAGGTAATTGACTATACCTACGCTCTACGCAGTAAGTAGTAAGTACATAGCATATTTGCGACATTATACAACGAAGAATCTTGCGTTAGTTTTCTCATTGCTTAGGAAGAACTATGACAAAAGTCCGTTCGTTGATGTAGTTTTGTATGAGTCAGCTATATATAGCATCAAGATGTTCTGCATACCCATGAACACGAAATCGAATGAAATATTAGAAATGTGGACAGATACGGTACACTTAAATTCATGACCTTATTAACCATAAATCAGTTTGTAAGTACAAAGTCATACAACAGGGGAAAAGAGATAATATTGATGTTCACAGATACCAAAAGGAAGGGATGCGTAGTTAATTCTTATGTAATTACCATGAAGGCATCAACCGAACTTGAAACAAGATCACTTTGTATTTTTTTATGTACAAGATCTGCAAGATGTTCTTTTGCAGGAATTTGTTTAATTACTGAATAAAATTGGCTACATTATTGCATCAGCAATAAACTTGCTCTATAGGGAGTTTTAAATGTGGATAATTTTTTAATTTATAGTGCTACAGTTAGCAAAGTAGTAGAAGATCTTCATCCTGTGATCTCCAGCTTAATCAGAGTCGTTCGATGCTGACGTTACCAGTTCCCACAGAAATATATGTACTTCATATAAATAGTTAAATATGAATGAAAAGTTGTAAAGTCTAGTTTCCTCTAGATCAGGCCATTCTGTATCAAGTAGACTCAGCGAGAAAGAAGAGATACGTAAATGTAAATGAATGGCTGAAGCAGCATTTTATAACTATTAATACCTCCTTCCAAATCTTTGAAGGATTGTACTTTCATGGAGATTAATTGTCTGAGAATTGAATAACGGAGATTATTCTATTGATTTAGTTTGTATTACAATCACTTTTTGCCACTGAATTACTTTTAAGAGTTTTGATAAACTGTGTTTTGACCTTGCGGTTGAAATGAGGGGAATAAACTCGTCCGAACTATTGTGACATACATATACAACAACACACATTCATCACAATAATATACTAATGATTCTTCAAATGCTTATTAGCTGCTTTGCAGAAAAAGGTTATTTAGGCAGCCTCTACTCTACGATAATTATGATATCATATTCATTTGTGGATTCTCTATCATAGTAATTATAACTTAGCAGTGAGATATTACATTCTGTCTTAAAAATGATAAAGATTGACGTAAACTGCATGATTATGCAAATGTATTGACTTAGTACATGCTACGTAGACTATGTTGAATAATAAACTATTAAAACTTGGCTCTATACTAGTCTTAAGCTTAATCAAAATACAAAATCAGTTAAAACGCAATTACTAAAAATTGATATTTCTTTGCCATACACTGTTAGTGACTGTATACCTAAATTAGATTTCGTAATTTTATTAATGACTGAAGATTTAGAAAGTCATTTTGGTTGCAGTCGACTAGTTTTTGCTCTATAATTACGATTAAATCTACCCTTCTCTTCTGTATTATTTACTGCCAGTAGATTTTGCCTTTTTCAATTGGGTTGGAGCTAATTTACAATTTTACTTCTTTTCAAATCAAACATATTTCTATTGAAAATAAAGATATTTTATGGGATGAATTCTGTCCAATAATAGTGCTACACATTATGTTGAATCTAGAATGATCTAGAACAATCACATCAGTTTAGTCGACAAAATGCAAAGACTACTGTATATCTATCGTGGAACATACATTATAATCAAACTAAAAACGTTTTAGTACCTCTTTTTGTATAAATTAAGCTATTTCGACGTTAAAAAGTAATCACAGAGTTTAATAACTCAGTTAATATATATGTTATCATGAATATGTGGAACTATTGTCGGACTTATTGAGGTAGTGCTTTAGGAGTTTATCTATATGACCATCAGCTATTTTATATGATATTTTACCTACCTAATATGAAGAAGCCATAAGAAAGTAAGTCTACCGTGAGATTAGTAGATTTTTATGGTATATATGTGAATAAATTGATACAGTTAGCATTTATACGCAATAATATTTAACGGATTTTAGTGTGGATTATTTTGTCAGTGAAAACTGTTTA
>JABASH010002660.1:0-19264 GCA_019776445.1 Tomocerus maximus | reverse complement strand
CATGACCATGAAAACTCTCATGGGGCCTTTCATGAAATTTCAAAATAAAATTGATGTACAAACTTACTAGTACGTGTATAAGCTCCCCAACTGTACATACTGACTGTAACACATACACAGAATATTATGCAGAAACTGCTAAAGATAAAACAACTAAATACGCTAATAAATTTACATTATTACTTTTTCCTATCTGATGGAAATAAATAATGTCTTACATGGACGACTATTTTGTTCAGTTTTCCATCTTTCCGGATCCCGTATTGTGAGCAGGTTAAAACTTCCAAGCTAGGATTTTGACAAACCATTTTTTGCAGAAATGCCAGCGATAACTATTAGAACATCAGTTTAGTTAAAACATTTCAACGGGGAACGACAAAGAACAAATATCAATCAAAAATATCAATAGAAAAGTTATCAATCAATCAAAATATTTTTTTGAATCAAATATTAATATGGATAATCTAAATTGCGTTTTTAGTGTTCAGGACTGATGTACAAACCCTATTAAAAATGGGTTAAATCGGTTCAATGGTTTTGCTTCTTTGGCATTAAGAGAAAAAAATCTACAATCGTGATTGTAATGAGTATTTTTTTCGTGCCTCTGTTTATTGATTTGAATTTTTTGCTTTCATATTACCAACATTAAATCAAAATGATTATTAAAATGTACCTGTTTGTTTCCCGAAACGTCTAGAGTTTTCAAGGCGTCAAATTTCATGTAAAACACATCCCTGTCACTAAGATTGAGGTGGCTCATTGTCAGCTTCTCTAACCCTGTAAATTAAACAGAAAACTAATAAGGATAAAACCAGCAGAGAGACTTTCATTTATGCGTGTCAATCTATCAATAGTTATTAATCAACTCATTGATAATTGGTAAGAAGTTGTTTTAAAAACTGACGAGTACAGAGTTTTATGAATGGAAACTAATTTTAAAATACCTTTTTGAACAAACGATTTAAAATTATTTGATTTTTTCATCCGATTTTCGGCTAAAGGAGCAATTAGATGGACTATTAATATTTTAGTTAATTTGACCAAACCTTTTAAACTACAAAAAGTCTTGATCCACTGAAAATTTCCGGCAAGTCCGTTGCATCTGACAAACTCCAAAGTGGTCAACAGTTCGCATCTAATTAGGCGACAGAAATGTAGGCGACTGAATGCTGGAGTAGGTTGAAGTTGGAGTCCTTCAAATTTTAGTTTTTGAATAGTTGAAGGAAGATATCGCAGAAGTGCTTCACATTCTTCAATGCCAAAATTTGGGTCGTATCCTGGTCGTGGGGAGATTACGAGCGAAAAGTCCAACAGGGCAGTTGATGATAAAAACTGAAAAGGAGGTGCGGAGTTCCGACCTTGAATTCTGTGGGCTTTAATGTGCAATGTTTTCAGATTACTCGAATGCTTGTAATTTAATATTGAAAGAGTCTCCTCGTCAAGATCTCCGTCAATAGAAAGAATGACACTTTCAATTGGAGGCTGATTTCTTAAAAATGCCTTAAGGAACGTGTCTTGATAATGACCCAATTTAACGGATGTCTCAAGTTTCTTCAACTTCGGACATGTTATCTGGTTCATCCGGGTTCTATGCCAGACGAACGGGTGTAGAATCACCACGGATTCCAGAGTAGAGCAATTATTTCTCAGTAACAAGTGCATTTTTGAATTAGTTATTTCAAGGTCTATATCAGGAATTTCTTCAAGCGTGAAACTCTTCAAATCGAAAAGGGCGGTTTCAAAAACTCGCATATTGTCCTTAAAGACACTGGGCGGCAATTTGCATCTTACATTTATTTCGTCCCCTTTGAAAATTTTGAAATCGGTCACCGTTGCCAATATTATTCTGCGTTTTATTCTTGAACCCCAAATCTCGGTTCTCGCCATTAGAGCAAACTCTATTTCTAACTTGGTTATCTGTGGCATCTGGGTTATAAAACTATAAATAATAGAGCCCACAGCCTTGCTAGGAGTTGGCGTCCCGTTTTTCCAGTAGAATCTTAATTCTTTCACATCTGCTTTGAAAATTATGTCTCTTATTGAATTTAATTCCCGCTGTCTCTTCCCACTAAGTGTCACACTTAAGCTTTTCCATTTCGGAAACCGTGCAAGAAAACCCTTAAATTTCCAATTGGTTAAGGCGTCGTCTGTCAAGTTAATGTCGATATTGTTTTTAAATGACTGACAGTCATTGACCATATTGTAAAAAAGTTTATTTACAACACGAAGTTTAAGAAAGTCTTTCCATTGCAAATATTCGGACAGTTTGTCCCAAATCTAAAATAATCAGTAAAAGTCCACATATTGGTTAATTGTTTATACTCGAACGCGTAATATAAATATTACGTATCAATATTAATATCATAATTATAATTATTTCATATTTACTTAATATATTTCAATCCATTTATAATTATTTACTAGTGCAACAGAAAATGTTTTATAATATCTGTATCTCTACTGCTAATATTATAGACTCGGCTGTCTGTCAAAAAGATTGTCTATGGTTCCACCGAGGGGATACTGACACTGACTAATAACGTTCAATGTTGAAAATTTTAATGTGATTATAAAATAATTAATTTTATTGTACTTATTACTAAACCTCAAACTTACCACAGAGTTCCCAAATACTTCTTTGTTTAAATCCATTTCCTGTCCATGTGTATTTTGAACAGAAGACGAAGATACCGACTCAGAATCCATCAGTTGGTAATTATTGCTGTCTGCACCTCGTAAACCAAACGAAAACTAAGCTTTTGCTCAACTTGACTTTTAATAAGTAATAATTAATTGAAAAGACTAAAGGAAAGGAAACTATCAACGACTCTATCAAATTTCAGTCAGCTAATGTTGGATGTTGAATGTCACAGTCCGTGGCTGTTTTACGCGATTAAGGAAAGGATACTTTGAATTGAGTGCACATGTTTCTGCAGCTTGGATTCAGCATGCAGTACAAGGACAACTTTGCCTATGCGCACAGCAAACATACCTATCTATAGTAATAATAAGCGCATAGCACCACCGGCACTAAATAGCACGGGCCATCTGGAAAATAGCAACAGCCCCCTGACAAATAGCCACCAACCACCTGGACTATAGACAATAGAAGCCAAAACTTTAATTGCAATTAGATAGTATTAACAGTAATTAATAGGAACTTTTGGTTACCTCTGTATGAGAGTACTATATCTGTTTGTTCGTCCGTCCTGAAATTTGTAAGCACGATAACTTTCGAACGGGTTAAGTCACAACGTTCAAATTTTCTGTGTCATCTAGAAGTTAATAGGACCCCTGAGTTCGTAAATGGGCAAAATCGGACCCATCCCCTGACCGGGGAAGGGGTTTAAAAACTTAAAATCAATATAACTTCTGTTCTGCTGTCTGCGCATCGTAGAAAGTCGTTTGATAGCCAATTTGAAAGCCTTGATTATGAATGAACTGGCCTTGTAAATCAGGTGAGCTTTCCGTTAGTTTTTATTTACATTCAAGCATTTAAAAAATCGTTAATTGTCAATGCCCTCCAATTAAAATAGAATCTGATGCATTAAGTTGTAACAATTATTATAAAGTTATTACCACATGCATGTACCGAAACATGCTTGCGTTAGTAATAGTATTATTTATTATTTCCGTTTATATTTATTAAAATTCTAGTTGCAAATCACACGCAAAAATATCATGCCGACATGAAATTTTTTAATTCCTTAATATACAACAATGGTTTACATTCCTATTTTCCTATTGCTGTTACTTTACCCTAACATTATAAATTATAACCATCCATATAGCTGAACGAGCTGAACTGTCAATTGACAATACATAAATAAGCAGAGTATATTTTAACAACAATTTTTGTCATTTCCTTTTTGACATAGTTTGCCTAATTGACATAAGTATCCTCTAATTGTTACGGAATTTTGGCGAAATATTATATATGTTACAGTACAGGTTGAGTTTTACCAGAAATTGGTTTCATTGAACCATATTTGAAATGACAACTTGTTATGCATTTAAAAATCATGAGTTTAAAAACGCATCGAGTTTCAAAACACACTGTATCATATAATGGAAACTATCTTGTCTTGTCTGAAACATGGGCTTTTCGAAATTCGAAAACAAGATTTATTTGCCCACAGGTGCCGATGCCTAATGAGTTGCCTACTATAACGCATTAGAAATAAGAACAAAACGAAAATAATATAGGTATTATATTTTATTGTGTTTTGAAAGAACAGAAAACTCGTTCCCAGGTCACATATTCTGAATGGATTTATGCAATAACTATAATACGCCAAAATGATTTTTAAATGGCAACCAATTCGTTTTTTGACGTAGTTCTTTTTTTTTATTATTTCCAAACTAAATAACTATTTCTATAAATTTATTTATTTAGATATGAGTAACAATGAGTAGGTATTGTATAGCAAATGTCTGTTAATACACCTAATTTATCTATATTTTGCGAATTGATAATAGAATGTACCAGAAAGGATATGGCAAGAACGATAGTTGGATAGGTAGCGTATTATTTAACAAAATTATAGGTGTCTACTTTATTTTGTAGTAGTAAGTATTACGATTTTGGAATTTACATCATGGAATTTTATGATATTATTATTAGCTTATTATATTGTTGTTACGTTAGGACCAACACAAATTATTGTGCATGCTGAAGGTGAATCCTCACGAAATCATGTCATTTTTAGCATTGTCCAGATGTGTAGCAGCTTCTTTCTTTGACAATAATAATAGATAACTAGAAATAATAGTTTACTGGAGCATTATCCCAGAACTCTCCTATTCATAAAATTGAATATCAGAAATTTAAAGTTTTCATTCAATACAGGTGAATACTCCAGTAGCAAAGTAACAACCGAGCAATACCTATGGATTTTTTTCAAAAATATTTTTCACAGTGTATAAAATTGTAATCTTGTAGTTACTGAATTATTTAGTCATTTCGTAAATAAATTGGCGAAATGAATCCAGGCAAAGTTTTTCCAATGTGCATTCTATTCACTTGTGTATATTTAATGGTGGAAAATATTCCGGTACGAACGTAAAGAAATTATATTTTATAGGCATATAAAGAGGGACTCTCCCCTCCCAAATCCAAGAAACGGCAACTTTTTTTCCCTCTAAATATCATTATTGTGCTTGATTATAAGCTATTTTTGACTCATTGTCGAAATAATAGCCTAAATACTTTGCGCTTGATTTTGTGCTACAAGATAAATAAATTCTCAGCCCACCTCGAAACTCGGTTCTGTATTCTGTATACGACTATGAAAGAAATTACCTAGTAATTTTTGCTAATCTATATATTTTACTGTAACTATTGTAACTTCATAAAACCATGCTTTTCTTTGCTTATTTATCTACAGAGTGCAGTTGGGACACCATATTCGGGTAAGGGCGACAACAGTTTCTCAGCTTCTCATGAAGACGAAATTGGTAATAAAAAACTCTACTATTTTAGCTACCATTATTAATCTGTGCACATTACATACAAAATTTATGCCCTTTATTCTCCTTAAATTTTGACCAGCAAAGTTATATCTTGTACACACAATATAAATACTTGATTTGTATCAGTGTTACCCACTTACCGTTTCTGTCAATACTTAACCTACCATGTGTTTACGATATTTAGCATTTATTTTTTTTAATAGAAACTGGTGACATAGCTGTTGTTAGGCTACTGACACGGCCTAGAAGTAGAAGAGATTTGAGCAAAAATGACTATCATATCTTAGAAGTTGATATTCCCTCGAGGAAAACGAACCTTAAAGTTCACATAGTGAAAACAGATGCAATAACATCACCGAACTTGCAGTTTGTTTATCTTAATTTTGATAGAAAATATTTTCATAACTAAAATTAATAATTAATCAAATCTTTAAATTGATAGTTCTAGTAAATTTCAACATATTGATTATGCAGAACTTTCGTGATAAGTGAAAATGGAACTAGAGAATTGTTAAGTGAAAATGAAAATTCACACAGCAACTGTTTATATACGGGTACAATTTCTGGAGAGAGTGAAAAAAGCGTTGCACTTTCTGCATGTAATTCTGACACTCCAGGTTTCGTAAGTCTCCTTCAAAACCAAATTGATTGCGAATATGCATACGTTTTTAAACAAATTTTATTCATAAGTTGCAAAAATCCCTATTCCTAATCTAAAAACTGTTAAACCTGTTAAAAACATTACATAAGAATATATAATATGGTAGACTGGAATGATTAAATATGGCGACGAGCACCTATTCATTCAGCCGAAAATGTCTACCTCGGCAGAGAATCGGAATACTAATGAAACAAAAGCTACCAGGGAAATACTTCATGTCGTCCATACAGGAAATGCTACTTCCGGAGTTGGTTACTCAGATGGTATGAATTCATAATTCAGTAAAAAATGTTTTCGTAAATTACTTCTCCTATATACATTTATATTTATGTCGGCCTGAATGAAACATGATTTATTATTTGGTTAAATGTTTTGATCAGAACAAGTTCTATTCAGAAATTTCTCAGTAAGCTAACATTATTTTTAATTCTAGCGGTATATGTCCCTAAAAGTGAGTTAGAGGAAGCTGTAGCTTTAATGGCAAAGCAATTGGAAAAGTACAAGCAAAACTCGGATAGCGATGCAGAAAATGAAGAAAAAAACACTCTTATACAAACTATGGAGTTCAATGGAAATTCTGAAAATAGTGTTGACAACGGCATTAACATAGAAACCTTAGCCGCCAAAAGTGGTAGCTCATGCAAAACGGTTGAATTGGCCATATTTTGTGATGCAAAATTATATAGAGCCTACCAGAAGAAATTTCCTAAGGATACAGTCAAACAGATGAAGTCATTTTCACTGACACTCGTTAATTGTGTGAGTAAATTTTTTTTTGTTATTAAAATTAAAGAGTATCAATTGATATTATAAACTTTTAGGTTGAAAGTAACTCCAAATTTCTAAAGTGATAAATGATTACCAGGGCTCGAACATTTATTTATTATATATTACAAAATATTTTCTAACGGTTAATTCTGACAGCCTTGAGGCTTCGTATAATAGACGCTTCGTATGATATTGGAGACTCAAAAAAAATTTTAAATAAATATTTCATGGTTTGAGAATATATTTCTCCAATGTATTTAAGCCTACGGCCGGGTTAGCAAATATTTCCCCCAATGTATTTAAGCCAGACGCACGTAAAAACATATTTTATATGTAAATATTTTGGCGTTTTAAATAAATAAATATATCCGTGCCCTGGTGATTACATACTAAGACTTTGACTTCGGGTATACAAATACGATCCTGTGACACAAACCATTCGTCATCGCCATATTTTGTTGGCATGACACTCAGCTTTTGAATTACATTCAAACTAGGTTATAAAGTAGTAATTGTATATAAGGTTAGGACAAGATTTGTTAAGGGTTAAGTCTGTTTTTCTGCGTAACTAAAGTATATATATAGATTACTATGCCAATAGTAATTAATGCCTTAATTTCACATCTGACCTGAAAAACGGTTATAAATTTTACACTTGTCAACTCTAATTGACAGTAATAATTATTGTATCTCTGTAGCTGATAAAGCTTACTTTTAATTTTTTTAAATACAAATTAATAGCCCGTAGCCCTCTCTTGCACTCTATGTTCTCCGTGATAGCCTGAACTTTCTATGTAACAAAATCTGAACCCCCTCTAACATCGCACTAGTGTTTACGCAGAAATACGTCACTTACTCTTTTTTCGGTTGCGACAGCGTTTGCCCTACGACTACAACCGTTCACAGACTGACCTTTGTACTTGAAAAATTGTAACTGTGGGACAGTTTTTTCGTGCAATGGAAATAGATTTTGGAAGTGTAATTTGCATGCACCATTATTGGTGAAAGTAATTATTCTATTATGTTACCTCGATTTTGAATGGTATAAAATATAATGTACTGCATGTTTGACGTCAAAAGATATCTGAATTGCATGATGCAATACTCAAATGTAACAAGGTTTCTCATTTATTTACTAAAAGCATAAATTGGAATATAGTTAAGATATCCGTCGGTACCAACGATGAATAGGTGCCTACAAAATATAATTTTGAAAATGTACCTAATATTACAGATACATTTTTAGAGACCATTAAACCTTTCTGTCCCTAACTCTTTTATAACTACTAACTACTAACTCTTCTTTTCCAGCGTAAATGACCATTATTACTGACTATTTATATTATGACCCTATGGAAATTTTCCTTGTACAGAGCATAATTCAAAATGAAATCGATCATTGATTGCAGTGTTTTGCTATTAAATTTGGAAGTGAGAAATGGGGAAATATTATACTACAGTTAATTGCTATTGCTGATGTATAACCAATATCAATGAAAATAAAATAGACTGAAAATGTTTTTAACAGATGGATCTGATCTATAAAGAAAAATCGTTAGGGGTAAACATATGTTTTCGATTGGTCGTATTGGAAGTCATGAAGAGTGATCCAAGTAATTTGGGCGCTACGGAGGATGCAGATTCTTATCTGAGAAGCTTCTGTAGATATTCGGCTGGAATAAATACGGATGGCGAATCCTGGGATCATGCACTCATTCTTACTGGTCTTGATATCTCAGGGGATGGAAACCCATACGTGACAGGCAGGGAGAGACTATGAAATTCCTACAAAATATATAATATTTATATATAAATTTGTGAATATTTTAAAAATGGAAATTATCTAATAGGTGTGGCTTACGCCGGGACTATGTGCATTCAGTACTATAGTTGTTCATTGAGCGAAGCAAAATCTTTTGGTTGTGTTTACACAATATCTCACGAGCTGGGTCATAGTTTGGGGATGGATCACGATGGTAGTAAAGCGAGTAGATCTTGCAATTCCGAAAAGTACATTATGTCGCCCACCACTGGACCTGGAAAGACTCAGTGGTCTACCTGTTCCAGCGAAAATCTAAAAGAATTTATTAAAACTGGAAACAATATCGTTGGATCTTCATCTAGTCTCCCTACTTGTCTCTCTAAAACGTCAAAGAAAAGCAAAAGTATCAGTTTCGCATCGAAAAAGTTACCTGGAGAGAAATATGATGCTAAGGCACAGTGCGCAATGGAGTTTGGGAAAGACTACACCCCATACACCAGTGGAAAATATGCTGTAAAACTCTCATTTTCGCAATCATTGCATATACTATGTCGAAATATAATTTGCTGCCCCAACTTATTTTCAATTATTTATTGTAGGACGTATGTTATATGTTATACTGTGGCCGCCAAGAAAGTTCCACACGAATGTTAATTGGTCCGACTCATCCTGCATTAGAAGGAACAAGTTGTGGGTCTGGGAAAGTAAGAATGCTGAGCATTTATTTTAAAGTTCGCAATGAAAGCAGCAATGCTATCAGTACCTAAGGCTGTTGTGGTATTTAAAAAGGGGATAAAACTGGAAATCCGTGTTGAAAGATACGGCATAATAGGTAGTACAGACAAATAGAGCAGATGATCAACAAAGTGTAAAGTTGGTATTTATTAATATATTATTTATGGCATGTCGTATAAATTCTACATCCTGTAAAATTGCAAAAATTCCCCATAAAGCAAAAATTTTAATTGTGCTGCCAATACTTATAAATAGTACGAAATGTTTCGTACTGTTTCTACCAAAAATGGCATAAATATTATAGGTATATAGTAAAAATAGTTCGATAATAAAATAATTTAGAGCTTGAGTATGATATTGAAATTTCTCGTCCTACTACGAAATATTTCATAGTAGGTACTCCTTCTGTGATCCTCCAAAGAATTGAAATATTATATTATAAATAGTGTAGTACAATGCCATCGTTTACGGCAGTTTAGTCATTCGGCATTACTTGTTACTCTGGCAATAAGCTTTACACATTTGATATCTAACTATTTTTTTCTATTGATCCTGAAGGCCTGATTTTTGACAATACCATTTTAGATATTGTAAAATGTTAGAGGATGTGGAGGGGAGTGGAATATATATTTCACTTTTTCTTTCATAATTTAAAACCTTTTTAAAAATTTTTTTTTGAGACATAAGTCTTTTTGATTGATTGAATTTAGCCATTTCCTATAAACATTTAAATGCTCGATTTAAAAATAAACGTCTTAGCTATTGGGAAGCATTGTCTGTTTGCCAAATAAAGATCCTTAAGCGGTATTAAGTGTTGCCTGAATGGTGTTAGGTCGTTTTCTTAAGAACTGGTTCTTTAGAAAACGACCTAAGGGCAATCAGGTAATAATACTGTAAACAGTACTTTTATACTACATAATAATGTTATTTTGTGGTTTGCCTACGGATAAACCCATACACTTCCACATCCAGCTGTGGTACAATTGTACCACAACGGCTTTATTTACCTATATTTCTGTTCTTGTAAACCAAATAACATACAGCTTTTTGGTATTTGTCAGGAATATTGTTCTGCGTTTCTTAAAAATTATTTGAAGTTATTTGGATGATTTGTTTATTTTTAATCAAGGAATAAAAAAAGGAAGTCTTGACCTACATGGCAGTATCCAATGTGGTACAAATATACCACAATAAGGGTTTCATGCTAGTGTTGTGTGGTACAATTGTACCACAGTTGGATACTGCCATGTAAGCGATGAAAAACCCAACACCATTGATTTACAACCCAATCTAAAGAATGAAACCCTGTGTGGTAGAATTGTACCACAGTTGGATACTGCCGTGTGGTACAATTGTACTACAGCTGGTAGTCCGCGGAAGTTTTTATAGCTGGACGTGGAAGTGTTAATCAATACAACGAGGTCGTACGCTTCGTAGGTCAACTTCGACTAATGTGATATGCTCTGTCAAACATGTCCTAAAAGAACCCTTACTTTCGTTTTTCAGAAGTGTCGTGGTGGAAAGTGTACTTAAGGTTACAGTACAGTGTACAAGAACAAACTTATTGCCGATTAGAAGTATGGGGTGAAATTTTTTTCCTATTGACATATTTAAATTTTTTGACAGTCTAAGTAATTCTTTTTCATTACAATTATCGCGGAAATTCTTTACAGACGCAATTAAAAAATTCTGATTACAACTTTATCATTTGTCGGTGTAAATCTTTTTTTAAATGCTACTACATGTTAAATATATATATTATTATAAGGCATAAAAATACAAAATATAATAAGGCATAAAAATGGGCGCCGGGTAGGAAGGCGTCGGCGTCGGGTATATGGAAGAGCTCTGGTGTAGCTGAAAACAAGTACGCATTAAAATGAGAATTGGCCGGGATCAAGTGAAACATTTTCTGTTGCCACTTGGTTCAGAGTGGCAAATTTAAACTTCATGTATTATTAGTCAAGACGTTGTGTTGATAGGATTGATTTTCAAGATTATTATTTTTGTACAATATTTTACATTTTAAAGTCAACAAAACTGAACATTTTTCAGTTAAGGTTTTAGTATTCGCTATTTTTATCAGTTCAAAATGACCAGGTAGCCTGCGATTGGTTAAACAGCTGAAGTATTTTGTTTTTCTGCAATGTCATCATTATTACGTGGCTCTGTCGTGTGTCCTTTACTATTAGTTGGACATACAAATACAACAAATCAAAGATTCTGTCTGCAATCTGCAATTGTATCTCGTATATAAAGGACTTTTGAAAATATTCTGATCTCAGAAGAACCGCATATGAATGGCGACGAAAGACAATTTATATTCAATATTATCTAACACAAAACATCAAAAATATTTATGGTTGAAACTACTTGGCATTCTCAATGTTGAATGTACTTACATCCTAGTCGATCAATAATTACTTTTACCGTCCCTTTGTCATTCCTTGATCATCAAACGACAAACATTGGGCGAAAAATTACAAATTTCTTAAAACTACCACCAAATTTCAATTTTACTGCGACAGTTTAAAATAGGCTGTTATAAAAGTTCTTTTGCTCAGTGGGTGGAAATTCAGGATGTGGTTCGTAGTAAATATTTTGAAATACATTTTTTCAATAGCAGCTAACTTGTACCATAGGGTGACTAAGTATTGTCTTCGTCATCTAACCAAACTCACCGAACTCCAACGAATTGTTTATGGTGATTTGAGAGGCAGTAAACGTATACGTAATGTGGGTAAGTCATCAATTTTTTTGCTTCTGCAATTTTTAAATTAAAAGATTATTTAATATAGTACTAACCAACTATAAAAATTAACCAAAATCGAAAAAATATAACCAGTTAAATCAGATATGTATTTATTTTACTGGCATCTGAATACATTTTTGTGTCAAAATCATAAAATGTTGTTTTTATTTCTTTAAAGAACGGTCCATTATGGATTCTAAACATTTGGAGATAAAAGCCGTTTTGGGCGTCCTGGATAAAGCTATTAATGACGGTACATTCAACAACCGCCAAAATAGGAAAGAGCTGATGCAACGTGCTGCACTCCGTATTTCAAGGGCGAAGTCAATTAACACTAAACTACACACTAGGTAAGTACAGATTACATTTATACTTTGCTATAATCAAATATATAAAAATCTGGTACAAATATTAAATTTACATTCCTTTTCCAGATTTGTGACAGGAATGTCGGACTCATTGGAATGTATCTGGGCGTACAAGGATTTAAACGTGAGAGTAGAATTGCTCCGTGGAGTTGCTTTTGATTGTTCTAATGCTACTCATGAAGCAAAGGTTAGATGATCAGTATAAGAGTACTGATCAAATTGGGACAGTGGTACCAATTTTATTGCAAACACAGACAGACTTGTTAGTGACAACAAAATAATTGTTTTTTTAATTTAGTTGCTGGAATTATGGGAATGTCTGACCAGAGGGGAAAAGTTAAGTGGACGTGTTTCACGTCAATGGCAAAATATTGGATTCCAGGGATCGGATCCGAGCACTGATTTTCGAGGTTGCGGATACTTAGGCCTAGAATCGATGTTGTAAGCATTTCTTATCATATTTTAATTATGATGAATGTTTAATTTGCATGGTAAATGATTGTTTAAATATTTCCATTGATCATTGTTTTTAATCTTAATCTCAAAAGTTTTTGTATATTTTATTGAAATGATTTTCAAATTGTCAGTATCTGATATACTGGACTGCCCAAATAATTACAAAAATAATAATATTATGTGTAAGAAGTGAGTATGTGAAATTAGTAGTAGTTTTCTTCTGTTGGAATTTTTGCTATTTTGACCGTTTTTAACCATTTGATGTTTTTGTGTGTTCGTTTTCTGCAGATTTTTAGCCAAAAACTACAAAGAAGTAACGTATCAGCTGCTAAGTCACTCTCGACATCCCACATATTCATACCCGTTTGCCATTCTATCCATCCAGATAACATTTATGGCTTATAAACTATTTCAACAGGGACTAGTGAAGACTCACTTTTACAACCGAGTGGGGCTCATCATAGATCTGGACCAGAAGGAGCATTCAAATGACAGCGTGACTTGGGGCGAGGCTTTATTGGGAATCTTCTTCGAATTCTGTTGTGCATTGATTGTCGAGTTTGATTCTTACTGGTTAACTAGTCGCCCAAAAGACATCATGGAATTCGGTCGCATCAAGCAAGCTTTTGATAAGAAAATCATTAAAAAGTTGGCTGACGATAAGACTTGTTTCCTCGTTGAAGTTAGAACCATCTGATGCTTGTTCAAGTATCCATTTTACCGTAACCAAATATCGTATTTTACATGATCTTAATAATTAGCAATGAATATCAGTGGAAGTCATATTTATTAGCACAATATTGTCATTTACTTAGCGATTGTCCAAGCTTGGTTCCATAATAGCGAGTTTTAAAATCTCAATATTCATTAGGAGTCGTTATGGATCAAATCGCACAGACGACCAAATTCCATGTTTTGTTGAATTATAGTTTTGTATTGATATGACAGTATATACCAATTTGTCTGTTGTTGTAAAATACACAATAATCGAATTTGTATAAATTAATTGTTTTGTTTCATTTTTTGGTAATTAATAAAATTATTCATGCAAGATGCAAACATGAGGTTTAGCAGGGCTGTAGGATTTTATAGCGTCTCTTTTTAAATTATCTGTATTTTGGTCAGTAGATTCCGGGTGGGTTTTCTCTTTATGCTCTAATTAGTGTTGATTGTAGTATTATCAGCAGCATCAAAATATTAGTAGTGATGATGGGCTTCGAAATAGGTTTTATGCAGGTAAGTAGGTAAATTGTATCCTAAATATATCCTTTTTTAAGGTGTATTATAACTATTATAAAAAATTGTGCTCATGTTAAAGATTTGATTGGGTAATATTCAAAATTACTGTCAAGAGGAGAAGACATATTGATAATACAACTATCTAGGCTAATTACAAGTGCTGCATTTATGCATCGGGTAAGTGTAGGATGTAAAGGAGGTATTTATTACTGCATATACGTATTATAACTTCACGCTTAAATGTTTTTGAAAATTCAGATGAAGGAATGACTACCCTGTTTGGAAGTTTCTTAATATTGTACTAGTCATTGATAAAATGTTCAAAAGCTTAAGTAATGTGTGGAGCAATGAAATGTAAACAATGAATGGGCATCGGGCAATAATCGCACAAATAAAACGAAAGTGTCTTAGCATATTACCAGTCATTTTTATTTATCACATTTTTAAACGTATATGTCCATCTTTCACATTGCTTTTACGGTTTAGTTTATTAGCGGAAAAAACAATAAAATAAAGTACAATTGTTTTGTATATTGAAATTAACTTTGTCAAAACTTTATTGGAACCCTCTGTTATAGCAATTTAAACTTTAAAATATGTTTTACATTTTATAATAATAATTACTTAAAGATAATTCGAACTAAACTCAAATGCTTTAACATAAACGTCTTAAGACTACAAAGCACAGTCTTTGAAAAACTTCTTGTATCTATGAGTAAGTTCAGCATCCGAAATTGAGTAGTATTCGCTGGGACACAACGATGCAAGTACGAAATGAGCTGCTATTATATGTTTGCATATTGGTTTTAGACCATGAATATAGCTTTGGCACTGACAGACTGCAGCTCCTGGAGGAATCCAGTAAGTCTCTTCACTTCCACGGACATTGATAATTACTCGATTGGATGGACTCTTCAAAACAGATACAAGTTCTCGATCAACCAATTCCATGGCATGTTCAATTGTATTGCCAAACACCCACGACAGAGCAATCACATCGTCACGTTTCACTGAAATTCAAATGCAAACAAACAGAACAATTAAAAACAATTGAATGTATACACATAAAAGTCAACTGACTGACATCTGAAATAAATTACTGCAAAAATGGAAGGGATTGAATAAAAAGTTGTGGAAGTGTTTGTGTACTCACATTGATCTTCGGCTTTGTAGTTTTTTGCAGCTCTTTCCAAAACTTGGACTTGAATTTCACTCATAAACGATACGTTTGACTGAGTAGCAGGAGCACCGCATACCGCCGAGCTATTCCCGAGAGATTGTCGGGCTGGATTCGTATTTTGTGTCCAAGACATTGCTAACTTTGTCCGTTTCCAAATGGAGAAATGGCTACAAAAATTTTAATTTTATTAAATGAAAGTCTATTTCACTCCTGCCAAATCAACGTTATTTAGACAGCTAGCGAGTTAACTGCATATTTTCAGTAGGACTTCCTACTTTGTGCTACAAACACATGTATTAGTAAATCGTAGGATATTACATTTTTGTACTTCGCTCAAGTCGAAGCCGCTGTCGTCGTCTTCCTTGACTATCAGATCCAAACGGGGTACTTTGATAGACAGAAAACACTAAAAACGCAATGATTAAACATGTAAACGAAAATGATACCCCAGTGGGTGAACAATTACACCTTAAAATAAGCAGTTGAAGGCTAGTTTTCAGGTTAAAGTATAAACTTTATCCCTAATATGTATTACCTACCTAGATATGCATTACTATCAGCTACTATACTACCAACAACAAGCCTATAATAATAGTATTAGCTTTAATAATAAATAAAATATAGAAAGAGGGGAAGATATGGATAGTTGACAATATACGGTGTCTCCTACATTTTATAAATTAGAAGCTTGTAATATGACACGGAGTTGAACATATTATACAAAATTAGTAGTCGACTACAATAGATACTTCAATCAGAAAACGCATGAAAAATCACGATGGAAAAAAGAGCAGAATTAAAGTGAGTATGTAAGCCAACATGCAGACATTTTTTTGAATATAAAGGGCGAAATTTCCTTGCGGGTTTAGAAAATTTGCCTGCATATTCCCCTTTTGTGTGTCATCTATGCTAGACTTTTATTCCCATTCTATTAAACGACACATATTTCTTTACAGTATGGTTATAAACGAAACCAGCAAAATAAACGGAATGTAAAACTAATAGGTACCTACTTATAGATACCTAAATCGACCATACTAATAATATGTTCCTAATACTAAGTTTGATTCATCCCGGCATTTAGTTTTCTAGTTTCCGATCTAATTCATTCATCAATTATAAATTAGTGATTTTATGGGAATAGCATACATCGTTATATGACCAGTTATACTAAATTTTGAGTCTTAACTGTCGTACTGTAACTAGTAACCTCCTACCACTATTTTGGAAGCAGTAAGTACTACTATGCATACGAATTGACATTCATAGCTTTAAATCCAAAGGGGAATATTGTCATAGTAGTACCTAACATTCTTATGATAATGCTGCCAAAGGATGAGCAAATGAGCTAAGGATAGGAAATGATATATGCATCTAATATTGAAATACCATTTTATTGATAATAATAGTTTCCTTTTATAAGTTATGTCCTAAACTGGCAGGCAGAACTCAGGAAGAGTAACAAAATCAATGTTCGTGCCATCCGGAGATAGTCACTTCTGTCACTAATTTTTCGTTCCGCTTTGTTCGTATAAATATCTTACATGCTGAAAAGTGGACGAGGGAAATAAAAGAATGAAAAGTATTGAATTATTACGTTCGCCTAACTGTGTCATATCATATGAATACATTTCCCAATGAAATATGACTATAGGTACGAATTTTGGTATAATTTAAATAGAATAGATAAACTATATAAATACATGCCTGTAGAAAGGCAGTTCAGTGGGGCTACGCTGTTACACATACGCAAATATGCAACTGTTGCAGAGTTTACAAAGATTTGAAGAATTGAGTATAATGGTTTTATTTTCTTATGTGCTTATGAAATATAATGCTGTTTTTTCATTCTTTTACATAATATTAACTGTATTGTAATTGTTCATGTAAATTGTATATTATGATCTATTGGCATGCTCTATGGGCTTTTGCTCGACCAGTGCATTAAAAATCAAATCAACTGTATTGTACAAAGTTTCTATAGAAATATATATTTTGCAATTAAATGCTTGTGGAAAATATATTTTCCATTTTCGTAATTTAAGACCGATTAGTTCAGAAATATATGCAGTATTACTGCTGGAGGAAAATTTCCCTAATAATTTCCACTTCCTATGTTTATTTCTTATTTTTTGGAATTATTATTAACCTAATGTTTCAATAATATTGCAGGGCAGATAATGTTTTAGATTTTTGCAAAATACTGAAAAGGTAAGCTTCCTAGATTTACAGTATTAACTTTGGTGAGGTAGTACATATCCGTACTAAGTGATGAGCAAGAGCAGGGAGTACGCTAAGTTAAAGCGACATGGATAAAGAACCAATCATCCAGCAAATTGTCAGTTTGCTCCACTTTCTTTGCAACTCATATTTATAATTTCATATTTGTCATTCTAGTAATTTTTACTTACCTATGAAAGTATACTGCTGTCGCATCACAACTTTCTTCGCATGTAATACCAGTTATTAGTTATCATCATAAGAGTTCTTTATTTCTGTAACACAGCAGGCATAGTTTATAATTTATCAAAGCAGGAAAGACATGCACTTTTTCGGTTGATAAACTAGTGCATTAAATTTAATTAAATATAGTCATGCTATGAAGATAATTATATTTCCATGGAATATCAAAAATATTGGGAAAGATTTAGAAAAAATGCAATTGGGTTGTGAACTGTTGGTATATTTATTGTAAGTACATTTATACAAAATTTCTGAGTTTATTTCCTTTGCTAAAAATTCAGAGTTGGTCCCTTGGATTTTGATAAAAATGTAGTGACCAAGTCAGTAGCATTTATTTGAAATTTGGCACATACATTTGTAATCCTGTAGTCTATAAAAATGGATCATTTTCGTTTTCTTCCGGGTAGTAGTAATGCAAACAAGAGTTATGAGATGCCGACTCAATATTTTGTGTTATCAAAGATTTGGCATTAGATTGGAATGAAAAGCAAGATAATAAAGACACTTACCAACATGCTTTATATTTTTATTGAAAAAAAGATGCAAACTATACAAATCTATTTCCTTACTTAGATCAATGAACATAACATGCCCCACAGAATCAGTAAGACGGTTATAATGATAAAGTATTAGGAAAAGAGTTAGTGTCGTGATTTATTTTTATGTTTCTAGTGAACCAAAGCAAAATAAAAATTTGCAAGAAAGAGATAGTGAAAATTTCAGTGGTAAAAGCAAGTAGAGAGATTGATTGAACATGTTACGAGGTCGTCTTTAGGAATTACTGTGAGGATCATTAATCAGTTCGTCGCTTTTGGAGCTTCAAACGATGGGAGAAATGAATTGAAATGATACAATTCCAGACTAACTGTATTACAGCATTAGAAATGATAGGCTCTTTGCAGCTGGAACTCAATCAAATAGTTCTCAGATAGACAAGACAGCAATATCAACTATCCTGCCTCGGATAGTTGTGCTCAATGTAAAAGTATATCTGAAAGTGGCACATGAACAATACAAAAAGAGGAGAAATGGACTAGTATATAACCAACAAGACATATTATTATGGAAAAGAGGCAGTAGAAAAGGTTGGAGAAACGAATTGTGTGACAAATGAAAATAATCTGGAAAAGTAGTGGGTACAGTAGTAACAAACAGATATTGTCATACTTAACGTTATTTTCTCTTTCCTCCTACTCCCTACTTGAATATCTGCAGATATCATCTCACAATTTACATAAGGAAGAGCTTTAATTAAGTAGGTGTGAAATGGAAGTGGTTTAAGGACTAGGTGTGGGGAAAATGAGATAATAGTAGTTAGGTTATTAGGTTAGTAGGTACCTACCCTAGTTTTCTATAGAAACTAAAATCACTCCTTTGTACTTCTTATATAATTTAACTTATTTTCTAA
>JABASH010002659.1:0-19265 GCA_019776445.1 Tomocerus maximus | reverse complement strand
AAAGTATAAAGTATGTAGATATAATATGTAACTGCTACTGTGTCTATACAAAGTAGGACCAACTCATTAATATATTATTATTAGTTAATTTTCTCCTCTATGAATATTGAATGAATTTGTACTGTTGAAAGCTCTGCAGTATAATAATAATATTATTATTCGCAAGTCGACTATAGGTAAGTATATCATACTAAACAGAAAGTAAGATATAAAGAGCAATTTGAATTGACAAGCAAAATTTAATTAACAGAAAGCTAAAGGCTGTTTCTCCGGAGAAAGTACCTACTTCATATTATATAGTATATTTAGATACATATACTTATAGATACAATATACATAGAGCTGGATGGAAGATGAAATGATATCATTACTCATTATAAAATCTGAACATAATAAGTTACACAGAAAGAGAGAGAGACACATAGTAAATTGGACATAATATAGTTTGGACAGTGCTCTGGCTTTGATAAGTTTAAATTGAATATTCAAGTATAGAGAGAAAATAATACTATAAATGATTTAAAAGTGACATTAAATTAAATGAAAGAATAGATTATGTGACATACATGGATGGCTGCGGTATGGATGTACGGTTAGAGTGAGACAACTGTGACTGAGACTGAGACTGGGCCAGCTGCCAAGCCAGGGCACTGTACAAAATATAATAAGGACACATATTTTGAAAAACATTGAGACTTGACGCATTCACTTCATAGTTGTAGTAGTAGTACAGTACGGTACAAATACATATCAATCAGTACAGTGCGATACGATACTTGGGATGCGTATGCACGCTTACTCGCACAAAAGTGTCTAATTGTAAGCTACGTACGGTATTCTACCTTCGCTTGACTTGGGCTTGGCTTTCGCGTGTTCTAATTTATCCATGAAAAATTACAAAATAAATCTTTGCAAACTAATCTACCACTACGAAAGGCTCTGGCTATGCTCGCTTGCTTACAAACTAATTACTAAATACAACAGAAGTGTGTATGTGCATTTACAGAAGAAATTGCTGACTATATTTTATGCGTATACTTTCACTTAACTAAACAGGGCAGGTGGCAACTCTATATTTTAATCCAACAGGTTTTTATTAAACAAATGCATATAGACACATCTACAGATTTGATGTGAAAGAAGCTTTTTATCAACCCACAACTTCACATGTCTGATCATGTCAATTAGGTACAGACACAGTTGACTCTCGTTTTACTTTAGACGCTATAAGTACAAATGTAAATGCATTTACTTTGAACAGGCGAAAAACTATAATCCAGTTCAGCGTGAGCATTAAAGCATTTTGTGGTTATGTCAAATCAAGCTCCAGGAAGCTACAGGGTGCTTCGTTCGATTAGTTAAAAGTGCAGTGCAGCTACTTACTTTGATTTTCATTTTCTACATAAGCACTTGTTTGTTTTTCCGTTAGCGGTTACGTTACGTTTCTGTAATTGCCTCACTATTTACGAAGAAATCTAAAACATAACTTTTAAGGCCTTTGGCAAACAACTTACAGTTCAGCAAGGACATCACATCATGCCACTTTCTATCTACAAAATTATTTTTCTAAAAAACAAGGGCAAAACTTCAGGTTAAGCAGTTCACTAGTCGACACACCACAGCCTTTAATCCACCTACCTGCACCACAACCAACTTTATGTCTATATAGCTAAACTAACTTCATAAACGCTCTAAAAGAACATCTACATTTATAGACAATTTGTACTCTTTCTAATAAATTAAGTATAGCGAATGCATGAAGGGGATTATTAATGAAAACTCTCTAACTTTTTTCTTAACACTATGAACAAAGTTCTCTTTTTAATTAATAAATACACATCTTCATGTGGTTATGTACCTAAAGTAAGAGAGCTGTGTGCAAACGACTTGCTATTAATCATCCATATACATTACACAACTATATACAACCCTTTTAACTACCTTACTCCTTTCTACATTCACTTTTATGATTCATTTATGCATAATTAGCTATTTTCTTTTTCATGTTTAGCTTTATATTATCAATGTCTAGTAGCAAAACATATTTTTTAACATAAAATACTAAAGTGACTATTATTGCACTCAGAATCTTAGTTCAAACACATTTAGCAACATGAATAAATCTTAGTGTCAACTTCTTGGAACCTGCATTACCCCAATTTAATTATATTCAAAATATTTTACATTTCATAATTGACTATGGATTTTGTAAAACACGTTCTCTTTTAATTTGTTTGCGGTAAGTATGGGGCATATCGAAACTGAAACGCAGACGCTGATGCTGATTCTGCCCTACCTACGTATAGTGTGTGAAGTACCCAGTTTGTACATGATGCTTAGAATTCCAAGCTGCTTTGGTGTAAAATAAACACTTAGCATGCCCTTATAAAGTGGCTTTATTTGAATTGTCGAATTTGACAGGAGTTTACGCTGGCGTGGTGTCGAATTTCATGTCAAGTATATTGAAATGTGAAATATTTATTTCCTGAAAGCTGTAAGCCAATAGCGAGCCAAGTGAAGTCAAGCAAAGCAGTACAACAAATCAACTATCCACGACAAAAGGGGAACAAACAGATATAGATATTGAGAACAAAACGGAGACTGTACAGCTAATACTTACAACATAGGAGTTGGATGTTTTATTTACCTGCAAATGGCACTTTGACTGTAAGCAGGTCCTTCGGTGACTGAGAGTGCTTGTCCAACTTGCGTTTGGGTCAGACCTAATGAAAGTCTCCGGAGCTTGAAGGCTTTGGCAAACTCTTTGATCTCGTCTAAATTAATCCCGTCCACCATTTGATCCGAATCATCTGCCATTAAATCATCACATATATTATGGTCCTCATTGATTGAAACAATGCATATATAATATAGTTACGTACGGCTAAGTAAGTAACTAACTACACATACACTCTTTATAGTGAATTACATAGTACTCTCTTCAAATATCAATCCACAGCAATGCTCCCACATTTACACAAATACACTACTGACTGACATTGGACAAGTAACTTTCCCCAGTCTACATTTAGACTCATGTGAATCGTCTTTATTTAGAGTTTCAGCATTGGAAACAGTAATTCGGGAGATGTTTAGCAGAGGGACACTAATTAATTATTACGAAAGATGCCAGTAGGCAGTAGTGGTACTTCATGCATGAAACATCCTAAAGGATTATGTCTGTACGGTCGGACTCACTATAGCATAAGTACTAAATAATTCCGCTGTAGGTACAAAAGCGATAATATTTTATGCCAATTCTATGTCAGATTTTATCACTTCGCTCATCATTTGTAAAATTGCACCAATTTCGGCTAAAAACAATGTAATAATGATTTAAAAACTTCAAATTAAATTCATCCAAATGTGCAAATGCATTATATTACTTTCTATAAACTTTCATTCTTCCATTTCATTTACAACTAAACAGAGAGAAATAATATTTATCGGAAACCTGATGTTGGTTAGATAGTATTCAGCCCACTATTTGCCTTATTATACACAATAAAATGATAGGGAATATTTTTCTCAATTTAGAAACTCTAACCATAACAGCAAAGTTACAGTTTTAATTACGCACTAAAATACTAGATTAAACTAGAAGAATTTTTAGCATGCCCTTTATTCTTTTGGGAGCATTAACTTAAGTTGGTGATCGATATTTGTAGGAAGTAGCATAACATAAGTGTAAGTTGAGTATAATAGTAAGTAGATAGTTCAAGTACCGTTTTCCGAACATTTGTCACTATCACGACTGCTGCCTCCGCCACTGCAAGGACTCATTTTGGGTGGACACAAACTCGAGACACTTAAACCACTATTGGTAGTAATTACAGTGTTACTTTCCCGTCTTCCGTTGATGTTCCGTACCCCGTTCAATCCACGTTCCACTCCCATTTTATCTTGGATCTGTGGAAATTCACAATGAAAAAATAATTTTAATTAGTCCATTTGTCTACTTAGTCATGCCGTTGTTTTCTCAGAACTGTTTACATTCTATTAGCATAGTAGGTACATGCAAATGGAAACATGGGTACAAATTAAAACGTTCCCATCCTTAATTAAAATGATTAAGTCACACATTTGTAATATACATTGTGTGAGCGTAAGTATTTTAACAATTGAAAGGATCATTGGTTATTTGCCATTTGAGGAGACAGAAGTCGAGACAGAATTAACTATAAAGAAGCATGACATCACAAGTTGAGGAGACTTAAGAATAGTCTACGTATACTAGAAACATAAATAGAAAGAGAGGCAGGCCACATATAAATTCTTGAATGAAATCTAACTGTTTAACAATGAGTCAGTGAGACTAGTGAGACAAGGAGAGAGTGAGAGGGCGAATGGAATGTACAGTAAAAGATGCAATTTTCCTGAGAAACACTGGAAGTATTTCCGCACACAAGGCATGCAAATATCTAATTATCTCATGTATCAAATAAAACTTAATAAAGAATAAACAATGACATGTGTCGCTCACGTCAATGTGATTACACACTTGGAAACACATCAGAAATATAATTTCAATCGCATGTACTGAACCATTGTACATAGAATCCACTCTGCTCCGTGTATACTACAGTTTAATGTACCTACTACACCTACACACATATGCAAATGGGTCGTGGAAAACAGCATAGCATGCATAATAAAAAGTGGAAAGGAAGCATTTATCAGGATTTGTTATTCTTACCATAGGAATATGAGCACCCATTTGCTGTCCGACTAGATGAGGAGCCAGATTTAATAAAGGAGCGGGCAAGGCGCCAGTCGGACCTGCAAAATCCGGACTGGCACTTGGAGGAACGGTGGGCGCTACGGGAGGGGAGCACGGATTGCAAGAATGTCCATGACCATGGCTGCTGTGACTTCTTTGTCCATGCCCGTGTCCCTGTCCACTACTGGACACTGTCGAGGCTGTGATGGAGCTTTGTTGGTGATGGGGTGAAGAGCTGCTGAACAAACTCTGAGGAGATCCCGGTTGTGTGAGAGGGATGGTGAGTATCGTCTGTGTCATGAGTCCTGAAAATGCACAAAGGGAACATTGAGCATTAGTGAGTCATATTACATTATTAGATCCAGGAAATTACACGTTCCCTTAGTAGACATAGAATTATTCTGCCATTTCTCACGTTCCCTCTTCACAAATCCTCACTTGAATCTCTAATGGTGTAATGCAATGTCTCTAAATGTAGTGGTATGTACATGATACGTTGATTATGTACTCTGCAGTAGTTTTTAATTGTAATTGCATCATATTCATTAGAATTTCAGAGGGACAGGCAATAAAACTTTCAAGCTCTGTCTACTAAATTACATGTTAATTATTAACATATAATTTTCCATACGTGCTCCACAATTCTCCACACAATTCACACAAACATTATTTTCTGTGTCTCTAATGCTCTAAGTGAGCAATTTGAGAGCGTAATATACGAAGCAACCATAAATTAATGAATACTTATTATGTATGTGTGTACTGGAAACAAGAACGTTACGGAAATCCACAGTCACAATTCTACTAAAGGACATCCAACCAGGACAGGGACACTAGGAAAATCTATATGTATCTTGTACTACACGTGTACATATGCACAAAAGTACTACTCAGTATTGTCCCCACACTTATGCTATGTTAAACACATATACATGTTTAATACCTACCGAAAATTCACCTACATGCTTTCCCACACAAAACACATTATATAACATAGTAGTAGGTGGTTGTAAAATATGATTCTCAACTACCTCTCCACATACATTACATTAGATACATACAAATACATGAGTTATTCGCTATGTCGGATTTTGCAAAGTAATAACTCATGCTTTTCAAAGAGTTGCACTGAAGAGAGAAGATCGTTGTCGTCACATGTAAAGTAACCTAATGCAATATAATGTAATGAAAGTGTAACCAAACCAAATAAAGAGAAAGAGACTGGGCTAAGCAAAGTACATGGAAAATAGAAGCTCCGACAGAGACATAAAATAACAACACACAGGACATACACTATAACATAAAGTCATTAATTATTATTAGGTGCATTTGATAATTTCCATGAGCCCAGCTAAATACATACATAACATAACTGAACTGAGACATAATTACACGAGAATAGAAGGGAAAGGAGGAGAACAAGTAGTAATTAAAGGTCCAGTTCTAGTCTTGTCAGCTCGCAATAGAATAGAATAAAACCAACTGCTCTCTTCACTCACTCCCTTATACAGCCACTACTCTAAATACTCTAAACTTGTATAATATACCACCTTAACGAATAAAACATCATATAGGTACAATAATATAGCAATAATAGTTAATATATAGAATGTCTGTCTTATACCACCTTACACGAAATGTATTTATGGGGCTAATGCAGAAAATATAGACTCTACTATTCAAAGGTATGCCTCTTTTGTATCTCATTGTGCCTTTGGTTTCCTCTACTATGTTTGATACAGAATTTCAGCTTTTGGATTGGAAAGAGAAATAAAGTGGAGTGAGTTGAGTGAGTCTCAAACTCAACCATCACACTACAAGTGCAATTATCAATAATAAATGTCCATGTCATGTCAGCCTCCAAACGAAGCAAACCAAACCTCATGAGGAACCAATTAATGTCCTCCTAATAACACATTCTAGCCGGGTTAAAATTTTTAATTCTTCAATTACCATGATTGTAATTAAGTCAGCTCGACGGGTCTCTGTTCATTACTGTAACACTGACTGAGTCTACTAGTCAACTACTACATCAGCTACTAAACACATATAACTAACTTTCATTCTTCTCATACCTATCAACTATGTATACGACTTACGTACCTACTTAACAATGTGTTTCGTTTCAGTACACCACTCTTCTGAATACACTATTACCTACACACATTGTACACAACCATAAATCATAATATTATCGTCCATGTATTTAAATCTCTTAGTCCTACATGAATATGAGTTAACTTATAACTAAAGTGTGTATTTAATTCTGATATCTGATAAGTATATATCTACTATAACAATGTTGTTAGTTTAGTGACAGGTCAAGCAATAGCAGTCATTTGGTTTGATTTCAGCTTTCATGTTAGTTTATTGCTGACTGATACTCTTCTATCCTTTCCACACAATTTATAATTATTATCTCGGATCACTTATTATTCCAGAGCATCCAGAACAGACTTATTGATGATAATTCCCAATAATATCGCCTCCATGATCATTTCATACATTAATTACTTAATGATTACCCTTTGGCGACAAATGTACTCCATTTACTAGCCATGGTTTGATCCCTTACTATGTCGCTCATTCCAAATTACACTATTACTAAAACTTAGCTATCTGTCTACTGCCTACTCTTATTATCTCAATTGCGCAATCTACGTTTCCCTGAATAATTATCAATAATAAATTGAAATCTTCACACACAAGGCTTCCTTCAGACTACCATTATTACATACGACACACACGAATTTAAAGGAATGGGTCATGTTCGTGACGCAATCTGGACGAATTTTCACCATTTTTCAATCATGGCCGAAGGTATTCGTTCTATCTAAGAGTTTCCCCTTTTGGTATATGGCACAAGTCTTAGATATAATTATATGTACATATCTACTATAATAATTAGATACTGTAAATAGTACGGGTATAGGATACGAGTATAATAGGATACGAGTATAATATAAAAATGGTACTTGCATAAATTCCGAATTTTTGAAAATACTTTCCATATATGTGCTGGATTAAGAATTCGCATTGCAGTCATTTTATAGTTTCCCGTCGGCTCCTATTTAATTACAATGTATTTCGGATTTTTGTTTCGTTTAGGGTTTTTAAATGTCCGTGATTATATGCCTGTCGTTACCTCTTATTACTAGCTATTACACACTAGAGTAGACTATTTCGTATTATGACTATAGTTAATGCTTACTTGCATACCAAAGTAAAATTATAGGATAGTGGCTATGCCTGTATGTAAGTGCGCCTCACTAATTACACTACAATCATGGTGATCGCATTAATCTACCCATTCTGTATAATTTCATGTGGTAGGTATATGTAAAGCAAATGTATTTTCAAGCCTTATCTATTTTGAATTATATTTACTAAACCTTGCTACAAAAAGTCTCATTTTTGCAATCAATTCCACCTATGAATTTCTCAGCTCGCTATGTGCAGTATATACAATTAAACATAATAAAGGGCTGGGGGAGGAAATTCTTTCTCACAGGCATACCTTTTCGCTATTGTATGCATCAAATAAAGCTGTTAACTTATTTGACCACATCCATTGTATAAACAGTTTGTACATTATTCAGATATAATGAGTAGTTGCAAGTTTTTTCTTTTAAATATTTGTTTAAAGCTAACTGGAGCTTTTTTGCCAGTGGATGCATAAAAATATTGATAAAAGATGCAATTGATCATTACAATGTAATTTCTTATTCATTCCTTAATGGATTTCTTAGTATAGAATGTATATAGGAAGTTATTGAGGATTGTACGTCATAATAAGTGGTAGTACTTTGTGTGCATGTACACGGGTATGTGAAGGGTAGGAATGTAAACAATGTCCTAGTATACAAAGAGTTAATTATCTATTTGGAAATAAATGGAGTAGATTAGCGAGAATTAAAACTCACCTTGAGAAGTAGGAATGAGAAGTTGTGCTCCTTGAATTCCCTGTACGATTTGACCAGATGCTAATATCAATTGAGGCATAGATCCAGGAGGGACAGAAGAGCCTGCAAGACTTGCAGCCGCATTGGTTAAGGAATTAGTTATTTGGGAATTATTTGATAGGAAGTTATTATTTTGACTAATATACTGGGCAAGGTGAGTGCTATTGATAATACTGGGACTACTCCGACTATTCGAATGGCTGCTAGGATGACTGGCGTTGGAGACGTTGGAATGTGTGAGATTGAGAGGGGCATTGAGAGAATTCGAAGGCAAAGATGCGTTTTGACTTTGAGAGGAGTGATGATGATGGGGATGATGATGGTTTGACCCGGTGCCAGTTGTTGTGTTATTGCCACTATTACTGCCGCCTCCAGTGACACCAGACATCAAGTTTGGTATTGATTGTTGAAGAGCAGCGAGACTTCCCAGGGAAGCCAAGTTCAATAAGGCATTCCCAATGCTGTTGTTGAGACTCGACGCGGTGGCCAGACTTTCCGGTTTGACTGCAATCAACAATACAACAAACAAATTAAATATTTTCCAGTAAACTTTTCACCCTAATCCTCATTACTCATATCTAACGTAGCATGTCACTTTCAAATACTTAAATTCATTTCTTATCTAGGAGCAAACAGAATCTTAAATACATACTTACAATTTAATAGTGATTCTCATAGATAGTTTTATGCATTTACATTTTCATTACACCGAACCAAATTGCTTTTTCATTATAATATACTTGTAATAAGTACCATTGACCAATCACATAGTGTTCACTGTTGAACAAATGCCCTTTCAATCTCATCCACTACAATATTATTTTATACTACATAAATAAAATCGCACTATAGAAGAACCCGAACCAGATTTATATTATGTTAGTGTTATGTATGTGTTCATATTCACATCTGCAGGATTTTGATTGTAGTATGCACTTAGTAAACACAATACATGTCGGACGGATGTATATAAAATAAACATAGTGAGCCATGAGACATGACTCTTTTGAATAAATATTGCTTGTAATTCATGGAGTGAGTAAGTAGTTGCAGGTATGCATAAAATAGAGCCAGGAATATATTGCAGCACATAAAATATGAAATTGAATCGCGCTACACTAAATTGATCTGGTTATATTATGAGAAGTTTTATTGTTAATAGATAGGATGGTAAATAATAATTCAGTGCATCAGTCACTATGTTCGTTTCTTTTCTCGTTAGGTCAGTTAAGTAAGTGTGTGCAAGGAAGATAATAGAAGTCTCATCTGATCCATTCCATTTGAATTAGATTTGGACAACTGGACTGGACGAGACTGGACTGTAACTTCCTTCAGAGATTGTTTGCCCACCACTGCTGTGTCTGTACAAGGCTATTCTTTATTAGCTGAGCAGAGCATAAAACATAATAATGTAGGCAGAAGGTATAAATACCGGCTGAGTCAAAAATGAGGAGGCTTTCTGAATGATTTAGGCTGTTTGGAAAGCCGGTTAAACGCTGCCTATTTCACTTCAGACTTGTTTGAAAGCCGTGACCCAATAATAATAAATTTTCTACAGCATAAATACCTGCCCAGATGCTACAGCATCAACTTGGTTTGACTTAGCACAACACTTAACTTATTACTGTGAGTCCATAAGTATATACTAGGCTCACTTGAAAAATACTCGACTCCCAAACTAAAACAATAAGACAAACGAGGAGACTGAGATGAATAGTACTACTATTACGTATTTACAAGTTTACTTACCACAATTAAAGTATGCGTGTACGTGTACATACAACAAACATCTACACAGATATACTACATAACTCTGTGTTACGTACGATTCGGAACGACCAACGAAATGCTACCAGTACTACTTTATTTACCACTTGACTTCATTTACCAAACATTTACAATGTTACCTGTTAAGATACCAGTAAGGCCACTAAACTAGAATCTTCCAAAACTAATATGTATGCAAAGGCTTTGCCAATATAATTACCGCCCTAGAATTTTTTACGGAAAAATAAATTATCCAATTGTATTTATATACGCTCCATTGGCTAATTGTAAGTTTAGTGGGTATAGGTAGACCTGGACATGAACTACGATCTGTCCAAGCTGACAATGAGATAGTAAAGAGAAATTACAACCTTTTAAATGATTGCACAACTTCTCTATTGTGATTTTTGTTAAAAAGGCCGCTGACATAAGTAGTAATTATTATTATTGACGAATAATTCTCATTCGAGCCATTTGGAATAACCAATATGTATTTTATTTCAAATTCAGCTCCCTACTTATGTTTTGCATCTCCCTCATTCGTTTATGTATGCCTTTAATCAATATCCAACATATAAATATCATTACTCACATGCTTAAGGTAGGTAGTACATGACTTTTCCTGTTAGTTTAGTATGTAGTAATGGAAGGAGACCCGTAGCCAGAAAGAAACCAACTGAACAACAATGGAAACAATATATTTGCATGCATAGGACATACCCTCACTATCTAACGAAACGAAAGACTGTTTGTTATTTTATGTTGATGCTTTTCGGAAGTTTGACTACTAATGGTAAGTGGTAATGGTAATGGTCGAGCCCATAAGTAACTAAAAAGTGATGTATAAGAATTTATGACTATCAAAATGACTTGCATATAAATAAATCCAAAGATGTGAATTGCTTCATTTTACCATTGTTATTAACATAGAAGGATGGATGGGTGTAATCTAACAAGGATACGGATATAGGATTTTAATAATATTTATTAGTTGAGCAGAAGAATCCTTCTAATACAATCTCCCAAATAGTAGAGGACCTAAGTTCATAGTGTTCATAGGTAGTAGCTTCATTAATAGGATACTTTAAAACAAAACAGGAGGAAAGTGTGTGTGAGTTCTTCCAATTGGTTCACCGAGCTGAGTAAATGAAAAGTGATAATTCCATTCACGTAAACACTTTAAAAGACTAAGTGAAGTCGAAACGAGTGAAACGAAACGAAAGCCAGCCAAAGCAAACCAAACCAAAGTTGAAGTTGAAAGTGCCAAGTTACAAGTTAGCAATAGTAGCTACTACTCCTATATGATGTGGCTCCACTAAAACTATCTCCTCCTATATAAGGAGAAGCAAAGCCAAATCTATGTATTATGTGAAAGACTTAGCACCTAGCTCTATGCATACTTTGTGCATAGAAGAAATACCCATACGTGCTCCTCTATATAGGTAGCTTCCTACTACTAGTGCTACTTACTTAGCATTTTACTACATTATTAGAGTATGTCCTCATAGATGTTGGATGGTATAAGAGTAAAAGTACATGGAAAACGAACACATTTGCATTCATTCAATATTCAATGGACATTTCCTACCTACATTATTCATTATGCCTCCTTCTTATATTACACACACATTATTATGCATTATATTATCCGAGCTGAGAGTGCAATCTACGTTTTCAATTCCAATCCTCCTAAATCCATCCATCCATCTACTATACATCTTCCATACGGACGGACGCCCAACCCAATCAAATCCTCTCAAATCATAATAAAATACGCTGCAAACATTACTACACCATATTACATTTCATTACATTACTTTATATTACCGACTTGTACTCTGCTTACCACACAAGCCAAACCAAAGCGATGCCAACTCAGGCTAGCCACAAATAATCAACAAACTGAATTAGCTATAATATTCTCTCGTGTTAACCATTACGGACGGACGATTATCTACTATACTGCCCTATACCTAATTAAATCCAATACAAAATACAAACAGCTACCCCTTGCTCATGTTATCTTTGTTTACGCTAAGTATACATATGCTACATAATAAGCTACACAACACACGTACTCTTCTGTCTCACCAATCTAACTGTCTATATTTATTAGAATCTATATTATTTCACAATAAAACCTACCCGCACATTGTATAACGACTCCTTACTTCAATTCTACTCTTCTTCTTAAAAAAACTCATAGCTCAACTTCTCAAATCAGGCTATACTTGAACTTTCCTCATTTGAGACTCTTCTACCAAGGATTAAGAACGGATGAACCAAAGAACCTACCCTACCTTCTTCTCTGCATACATATTCATTTTTCCAATCATAAAACTTGATTATATTATATTAGAAACATGTCTGGATTACATTATACATAGTGCATAATATTATTATTGCTTTATGCATTATTTATTTAGCATGGGCTACGCTACGTGTAATTAAAAAAGGTCGTGCAACCCTTTACTGGAACGTTGATCTTATGATCTTAACGTTAAAGCACTTGGAAAACTAATCCTGCATACAATACACCATTCCAACGCAATACCTGGTATCTACCTCATCATTTTTACTATTTTACATATGCCTACTAATCATCCATATACATTCTATGATGCAATATTTAATCCACTCGACAAGACAACGTATAACAAACTACATACCATTCAATGTCAAAATGTAATTTTTATGCTCTCTACAATTTTTAGGTACCTTTTATTTGCTTTTCATTCTCTATCCTTATACTGTGTAGTTTTATTAGTACAAAATGCATCTTTCACTACCATATGCAAAGAAAGTTCTGCTGACCAGTTCACTTTTTAGTTCACATCACATTCAATGCACATCACAGAGAGATAGCCGAGAGTCGAGTCATCCTAATAGCCATGTACTCATATATTATGCATCATTGTGTGTATTTATGACGATGCTCTCACTAGCAATAAAAATTATATTGTAAGCATCATAATAATAATGTGGGACGGTTCAGAATGAGATTGAACTTGGATTCAACACTCAACTTACGGTTAGTTAGCTCACAATTAATTTCAAAACTGAGTCTTCCATTGTAACACGTAAGTAAATGCCTTTTCTTTTCTATCTATTGCATTATTGCTTTTATCCTATAAACTCCTTACGGACACAGTCATTCTATTGAACTATCTACTGAACTGACCATCAGACTAACAAAGTTCAAAGGAATATATTTTTCCTTTCCTATAACAATACATCACTGTTACTCAATAGACTATCTTACATTAGCAAACACATTCATTCACTCTTGTACCTCGCTATCTACATCTAGTCATATGGTAAAGTACATATGTAGATTTAGGTTTTAAATCCGCTCTCTGCCCACTTACAATTACATCTTCAACTTTGTCTGACATCACATGAGAGTTGAAAGCAACTTCAACGGATTTGGTTCACCGGAGCCCTTGAATACGAACCTGTTTGATTTCTCAATACAACTTTCCTAACTGGGCCAGACTCCAGACTACTAGCTTTGTAACTCTGAAGTAAACAGATTCAACAATACAACTTTACTCCGATCTAGTAGGCATGTCTCCTTCCTATTTATCAATCTTATTTTTAATATCCGCTCTTTAATATCTGTATTCTATCTGTCATTTGGATTTGGTAGGCTGCTTCAGCTACAACTATTTTTAATTTGCTTATTGTTACACAATCGTGAAGACCTAAAAGTGCACTCTATTTGTGTTACCGTGTCCGTGAGAAATATTTGCATTCATATCAATTTTTCTAGGATTCTATACTACAGATACATATTCAATCTATCAGTATAGGAAAATTTTATAGTGTAATAAAAATGTGTACATTTATTTGTATCAGCATAGGAATAGTATAGGAATCTTTACAAGATGTATCCTCAAATAAATAGGTCATACACAAGTTCAGTATTGTAATAAGACCATTCATGATCAGGACCAATTCGATTATAAAAATTATAAAACGAATATAAGGATGATGGCTACCCGAAGATTTAGAATTGAGTTTTAGCAGATAGCTAATTAAAGGACAATAAATAAACAAGATTTACCATCACAAATAAGAGGTGAAGAGGGTTGAGATTTCCTTTCGGACTTGATGCCTTCATGTCCATGATGTCCGTGACCATGTCCAGCATGAGAGGATCTGTGATGTGAATGCCTTTCACCATGAGATTGCCTATGCCCATGGCCGTTGACAATAGGGTTCTTCATCAAAGATTGTATATTCCCAGACGGTATTCCTATCTGAGTAGGAGCTCCAGGCGGTGATGGTGAAATCATTTCAGAGGCCGAGCCTGATCGACTGGTTCCCGTTCCACCCTACAGTCAATAAAGAACACAACATATAAAAAACGCCGAACCAATAGAAAACCAATAGAATTTACATAAAGAATATGCATTAATGAGCACTAATAGAAAGGAATAATGCATCTCCGCTTCACCAGTTCAGTCACAATTTATTTGTAAAAATAAAGCGAATTAGCTTGCATTTCATTCCTATTTAGCTTGATAATATTGAATTTAGTAACAGTGGAGAGTATTTCATTATCCGCGTAGAGAGAGAGAGGAGAGAGAGCATTAATAAGTAAGCACAACTCAGAAGTTAGCTGTATGTAGTACGCAAAATATAATATTCTTATTCTCCCTACTCTCTTTATGTCTATCTCGTATGTTAATTTCGCAATCAATTTCCAAAGAACGAACCAACTAATGTACACATGGTGAAATAATGAACCCCGGAGAGAGAAAATAAGCAGATGATGAAGGACAAAACTCGAAATTGAATTTCATTGATGAAGTGAAAAATCGGCACAAGGGAACAGTTGGTTAATACGAGCTGAATAATAGGACCAGAGCGGAATGGAGGAACCAGCTACCTATATGCACCTAGAGTGAAGTACAATATGAGTAAGTGGAAAGCTGCAGCATAAGCAAAGAGAGATCGCCTCCCTCCACATAATCTCTGATATAAATAAATGCTACATGCATAATGCATATGACATAATATTAGAGCACTGCAGCGGAGAGTCCTATAGAGTCCTATAGATAAAATACTTGGAAGGAGGGTGAACACAGAAACGAAAACGTAAATAGATCCTACGTAGCGTTCGCCAGTCAGCAACACTCACAGATTGACGGTAATAGAAAGACTCACAATCATAATTGCATTAACTACTGCATTTCATTACCACTTTGCATTTAGCTCTCTCATCTCATCTCGCTTACGTTACGTTTACATACAACAGAATAAAATGCCATCAAGTCTCAGTCACTGGAGACAAGAGCCGCCACATCATAGTCCCTGTCTAATAAACATCACATACATCTTCTATACATTTCAACCCGAATAGAAAAGTACATTATGCTAACTAACTCTTAGTTCCGTCACAGTGCAACTACTTTTGCTGACTGTAGCTCCTTTTTAATTTATACTACAAATATATAGCTGTATATTATGATTGCATAAATGCAGATACCCAGGTATGTGTAAATGCTTACATAAACCAAACTACCCACGTTCTTGGGTAAATATTATACAGATTGGGTCCTTGCAGTGAAGTTAGATTTAGATGGAGGAAATCAGAAAATACTACGCTTTTACTATTAGTTTGCCTTGCTTCCTAATATAAATGGAGCTTTCGATAAAATAACATCTGACTAGTTTTAGTCTACCTACGCCATTTACTACAGTTACGTACATTACAGCATCCACCTTCCTTCCCATCCACATTTAATGAGAAGAGAAAGCCAAAATTATTTTCTATTAGTATAAAGCCTCGAAGAATGAAGTTTTCGGGTTTCTCTATTAAATGTAGAGGTACACTGTGGGAGTGTAGGATAGTGTTTGGCAATTTTAATCTGTTCGTAACGATCTAATAAGAAACAAGCAAATATGACATGACACTCTTGTAAAAACTTTGCATCACTCACTCAGTCTCAAGTCAAGTGAGTCAACTGGAAAGTAGCCAATATGTTAATTGAGCTTTGTATACATTCACATATGTATGACATTATGTGTAAGTGTATGTGTGTTGCCTTCGTCGACTCCGTAATGCAAAGTAGACCCATAAAGTTATCATGTATCTATACTTCTCCTATACAACTTGTGTCTAAAGATAAGTGAGAGTATGTTTAATAGGCTTAGCTTTTGAGATGTGCCAAAAACTACTGGCTCAAGAGACCATGGAAAATATTCTAAATGTGAATTACATACCTCCACTCCATACGTTGTGTCATAATAGTAATTTTAAGTACCATCCTGTTCAAACCTCTAGCTAGGCAGGAGTAGTTAGTGTAGTAAATATGACTTTAACTATCTCTGTGCCCTAATAATAAAATTCTGCATAATTTTCCCAAGACAGTGGGTGTAGCTCCCCTGTCTTTTTTCTCTCTATTCAAATCCTATCGTTGTCATTCACATTTTAAACAAGGTCCAATTTGTATTTACTCCTTGCCATTATGACAGCCTGGGATCTTCCCACTTGTTTTTCCTGAACCCATAAAAACAATGACAATCTACCCGCACATATTCTTTCAAGCATCATTTCAGTCTGAATTTCTCTCATTCCCTCTGTTATACATTGACATTGACATTAACATCTTGGAGAACAGAAATGAGCAGAAAATATTCATGAGACATGGAAAACAAAGCCAACCTCGTATACGACAGATATAATAAGCATCAATAGATGTATCAATTACACGATAAATTTCAGTGAGCAGTCATGAGCTTTGGAAAATGAGAGGAGAAGACAGCCCCAGCGAGTCAGAAAGTTAAAAATGGCATATTTACTCTGCCTTAGTATAGGAGATAATAAAAGTGTAGGCATAGGTATACAGAGACCCACGAGTTGTTTTAAATGCTCGCGTGAGCAAAGGAAAGTGAGTAAAATAACCAGACCAAGACGAGACCACACAGCATTATTAATTTTAGCATCAAGCAAACAAACTATGCTTACATTGCAATTAAACGCCCTCCACTCTCATATTCTGTTGTTTATAGTGTTCAAATATTGAAATTAAAAAGTCAGCCTTAGTCTATGTGCTCTGTAGTTAGAGTAAGATGGCCCTATTAAAATTTCGACAAAACTATCATGCACTCAAAGTGTAGTATACAGTAGACGTGTTATTACGCAGAGCATTATTATAAATTACGTCAGTTTATAAAAGAGCAAGTAGGTAGTTCACTAGAAGGAGCCGAAAACCTAATGATATTCAAAGAGGGAGCAGGCATAATATAATAGATGTAAGAGCCGCTTAATGAGTGACTGTTGCAAAAATCGAGGATTCCCTTCTGATTTGTCATTAGTATTAGCTTTGTAATGTATGTACACTAGAGAGAGAGAGAGAGGAAGAAAAAGAAGAATGCTTTGCATGGAGGCGTATTTCTTCTGTAACCCAAGTCATGTAGTAGTAAATAGTTGGTAGTAAGTATGTATGCACTTAAGTATATATTTAATAGTTCGTGTCCTATCTGTGCAAGTAACGTATGTATAGTTAAATAAAGTACTATTTGGTAGCTTATTGTAAGTTGGGTGTCCTGAGAACTGCTATGGCCCTACTGTGTGCATGCAGTATGTGTAGTATGTATGTACAGTTCACTCACTACCTACCACCGGCACAAGAAAAATAAGTAGATAGGAGCATTTGTGTCGTAACCTAACGTAACGCTAGTTGGTGGCCCAAAAAGAGCTGAGAGCTCGCTGAAAAGACGCATTAATATTTCAAGATGGGCCTCATTTGCATATAAATGAAGTGGCACCCCCTAATCACACTCCAACTGAACTGTACAGAAGACTGAAGAGTGAACTAACTCAACTAGCTCAACAAACTGAACTCCTGAAAGAAGAGACCAACGAGACCGACCGACGGACGCGGACGACCCTACTGAACTCCGCTCAACTCACAGACTTTCCTACTTACTACAGACAATCCCAGCCCTGGTACTCTACATACCATCATCATCTCTCTCCTAGTAGTATGTGTATGTCTCCACTTAATATACGTACAGATTATACATTTCTACTTAACTCTTCCCTTTTCCTCTCTCCTCCGTCCCAACCAGTCCACTTACACACAACCAATAATAGTCATATAAATACAAACTGATAAGATATCGGATTCTCTAAAACAAATATTCATTCAGTTAAGTTTCTCCAACTATCTATACATGCTATACACATACAAAACTATTTTGTACCTACTTACTTAGTACTTAGGTGTCCTCTAAATTCACTCTGCATATAAAAGAGGGAAGATAATATACTATTACATATTACAGGAATCCTTCCATGATAATGAATAAGTTTCCCGTTAATTCCGAACACCCTATTTTTTCACACACGACACGAACTTCCACAGTCGAAAATTTCCCCATTTGATCCCGACCCGAACTTAACTATCTATCCAAACTATCTCTCTTGTTATTCAGATTCTACTTCAGATTCCTTAGATGCATATCTACTTTCTCTACACAATTTCCATTTCTGTCCATTTTCTTACACTTTTAGACTACTACCTCAACGCCTGCTTTCAGTAACTTGAGAGAACACACAGGGCACATTTCAATGCTTATTAAATTGGCATTGCCATATATTAGTGCAGGTGTTCCATATCTAATATCGACAATATGTAGGGAGTGGGAGTTCTTAGAAACAAATCAAAATGTTCAGATATTTGTATGTGTTAAAGGCAGTAAGGAAACTGAATAATTGGATGTGTTTGGTTTTAAGTAGTAGTAGTAATTTAAGTAGTAGTTAAAGTAGTGATGAGTAAAATGCCCGTATGCAACAGTATGCT
>JABASH010002658.1:0-19265 GCA_019776445.1 Tomocerus maximus | reverse complement strand
GTAATATTTAGTTATTTTCTTGTAAACTGGACATGTTCTAAAAACAATTCCCGATTTTGGATTAAAAAATATGAAACAATCAATACATTCCTAAATCTTCAATGTGGTAATAATCAGCATCAACACCTACACTACCACACAATTTTACTAATGTATACTACCAAACAAGAAAAATGGTTTATCACACAAAATTTTTGAAAAGTCATTTCATTCTATGGATAGTAAAATAGAAATGCCATTGTTATATCAAGAGTTTAATGCAACTGGATAGCCGTTTGGCAGAAAGCCGGCTGTTTTAGCAACACAATTGGCTAATGAGGTCGAGGTCTTTCTTTTCTCCTTGTTTCGGTAGCTGATTCTTCCAGTGGAACATAATAATATGAATTCTATACCTATAGACTAGCATAAGAGAGAATGTAGCTTGATGGATATAAAGCTCTCCTGCGGGAGAAATGTGTAACTTCTGTTCTTGAGTGATCTTGTTCAATCTTACTTGACTCAGTTGACATTTAGTACATTTAGCTTTAGAAAAAAAGTAATTTTGAAATAGAAATCGAACATGCTACAAACTATGTTACATGTTTTGCCTAACATAGTATAATATTATACAAGATTATGGCATTATATTAACCCTATTTGTAACACACAGTAAACAGGTACATTTGATTTATCATTAAGTTCATCAGTTGTACTTGTAACTTAGTAATGTAGAGATAATGAACAGAAAATGTACGTAAGTTGTATGTAGGTCTGTTTTTGTGAATAAAATGCATTTTGCATGCAATAAATCCCTAGAATTTAATTGAGCGTTGTTTCTTCGAGATAAAGTTCCGCAAAATGAGGGGTAATAGGGTTTTAGTTGTTGATATACGACATGGTTCATGGTAGACATCTACACGAGACTCATGTATCACAGTATGTGCTATGTACAACATATTTGATTTGTTATCCAAATGACAATTGGACATGTAAAACCAGACTCATAAATAATTTTTGTGTAGTAAAATTGAAATGTTATCGTAGAAACTGAATTTTATTGCTTGTATCAAGCGTTTTGAAACTGGAGGGGGCTTACGTCAAATAACGGACTAAACTTCCGTGCATGTATAATTTATTGGTCTTGTTGTCAGCGGCGTGGCTGCACCATCAGGTAACTCAAATCTATAAAAACGGTAACAATATCCCATTGCTCACCACTGTGCATGTTGCCATTTGAACAATAACTGCATGAGGGCACAGAAATTATTTTCAAAAAGAGAGAAGTAAGTATCACTTTGACCTTGCACCGAGATCATAAGGAAAGCAAGGTTGATTTTGTGCTCATAAAATGGGAAAACGGAGGACTTGTTTACAAGGAGAATCTTTTCCCTACGTAGCCATATGCCCCAATCAAAGCAATATTCTTTCTGGGATGTTGTAGTCGTAAGTGCTATGCAAGTAAAGAAGCCAAAGCCAACTAGTGCAATTCGCAAACACAAATAGAAATATTTCGTCGTTGTTATATTAAGTAAATGGTGTATTGACACATTCACGGCTGGTTGGAAAAGAGCAAAACTCGGGTACAAGTATATTATTGCAATATATCAAATAAGTACAGTACAGTACCTACGCAACTTGTTTGGCTCATCTGAGATCCCCTAAGTAAACAGAATAAGCCTACAGAAGCTGTCTTTCCCATCACACACAGCCGAAGAAGAGAGCAAAGGGAAGGAAAGCAATGGACGTGAAAAGTGCGTCTTGGATTGCTAGCTTAACACTGCTTTGCTTTTCTTTACCTTTCTTTTGCTAACGATAAGTATCTGGCAGGCTAAGCCTTTTTCACCGCTCCCTCCCTGCTAATACCTAGATATATCTCCATATGTACATATATCACTGTTTATACCTCTATAGCACAATGGAACTGTGTGTATTTCACTCCGATGCATTCGTTCCCAAACTTTCTCCTTACATTTCCAACCCAGTCAGATTTTATTGCTTATATTAAAGAAACTAAAATTTGATTTCTCTTCACCTTGCCTTTGTACGCTGTGCACATATTAACACAGGGTGAAATTACTTAGCTTGACGTGGTTTCCCTTCGTCTCGTTTGACTTTATTTTACTTCAACTCATTCATTTTGAAGAAAAACTGTTTGCCATGTCAGGGAAAGCAAAGCAAACGTGTGTGCCCAAAAGAGTAACCCTATGGGCCTTATTTAAAATACTGAATAGACTGATACAAACATATTAGGAGAGTATTTTATATGCAAAGACATACTTTCCTTTCTATGCTAAAAAGGTGAAAGAATGAATATCCATGACTCTGTCTCATTTTACTTGCGAGTGTTTGTGTTTGGTTGTCATGTGTCATGTCGGTCTCATTAAAAGTCACAAAGTCGAGTGGAGACGGAGGGAAAAGTGACAATGACTCGGCTCACCATCCCATCACACTGCACCACACTACATCATGAGTAATAAGCTCAAGCCTCATGCCCTCTCATCTAAAGGTTCCGCTTCACTCTCCCAACAAACGCAAATAAAATAAAGAATCTCGCACTCCATCCAACGTACTTTCTGAAGAAAGAAACATTCTCTACTAATACACACACCACTTCAACTTTCTACCACACACTTCCCCGACTACTTAAAATATAAATGCATAAATACACCAACTAGGCTTAACTTCACTTAAAGTATTCCAGACTGCACCAAACTCTATCGTCAACTCATTGTGAGAGAAAGTTGATTTGTGTTCCGAAGAACAGCTTCAGCTCAAAGCTCTCATCAGCTCGTACTTTCTTCATTCTCCTCTACTTCTTCACTTTATTCTCTAATTCTATTGACCCGAAATACTCTATGTTCCTCTACTTTCTAATACACTGTCTTAAACTATGAACTCATGTTTAACGCATTTATATACGTCTAAGTGTATGAGCAAAATGAATATGCAACAAAAAGAAAACAGCAAAATTAATTAACATTTTGCAATTACTGTGCATCATCAAAAGAAATTTCATGAATAAATTCTTGAAATGAAACTACTACAACCACAGTATATAGCTTACCTACTTCAAAACTAATTAAATGATATACCTGCCACTTGGGGATACCATTTCAAGCTCATTTAACTATAAATACTTGTTCTAAGTATACATATTTAATATGTTTGCTAATGTTACTTAAATACAGACTAAACAGTAATGCTGATAACACGAATTGATTTATGGGTTGGTTGGTGAACTACTTCTGATGATTTTCAAGGAATACAAAGTGAATGAAAATATTGTACATTATTATTATATCCTGATAAGTGTACAATGCTATTTACATAATTTTGCACCAATTGTAATTATGCATTGGATGAAGTGATGCAGGTGTTCCTTTGTTGTTGTAGTACTTTAACATTATCGCAGTAATTGTGCATTGCAATAATTGTGAAGCAATGCAGTGCATTAGTGTGAAGTATGAATGTAGAATATGTAAAGGTGTTAATGCAAAATTGCTTCTAGTGAAAATGAAAAAGAGTGAGTTTTGAGTCAAAAGTGTAAGGTATGGAGTGTAGCGTGTATTTAAGTGTAGATAGGTATTTGGCTGCGTCATGTCAATTCCTTTTGTATAGTGAGACAGAAGAGTTAAGTTACCAGTGGAAAGTGTATTTGTGGGAGCACACCTACAGTTTTGCTGATTTGATTGCGAGTCACACGTTGCTGTTTAGTTCCATTTTGTATACGGGAGTCGATCTCCTCTTTTGTATGCTGCCTGTGTGAGAATATTGTATTTGACTTGGTTTGTCTATTGACGAATATTCACGACTGTCCTGTCACTTATTCATTCAGGAAAAGTTCCGCTGTTGGATTTTGGCTTTCATAACATTCGCATTCGTTTGCTTTCTTATTACATGCATAACTATAGCCATAGAAGAGTGGATAGGTAGCAAAAGGTTTCAATATATCCGAACTGTCTATCATATTCTAAATACTTAGCATTGTATACGTATAGTTTGTCCTTTGCAGTGTATTGTAGGACTTAAGCCTAAGCAAAGGAAGCCAAAGAAATCCAGGCCAAGCCAGCCTGTAGATTCTCTCTTCCATATTTTATGTATTTGTATGTTTCCTCAAGGTTTTTCATGTGCTTTCCCTTAAATCTGCCTTTTTGCTGTGGGCTGTTGCGCTTTTTCATCTTCATCTTACACTCACACACCACACGATGTGTCTATAGAGTTCGGGTTCCCAATTGTAAATCAAGTATTCACTTGATATTCTTTCTCTCTTCTCTCTTGATGGCATAGAAAAGTAAGGCAAAGCGCCTACTGAAAAGGGAAACCGCTGTGAATTGTGATTGTCTGATATACTTACGTCCGTACCCGTGCTTTTTCTTGCCTACATACATCAATACACGTAAAAATTTCAAATACACACAGAATACAGAAATATAAGTTGAATTAGACTCACATAAGTAACCTACCTACCTATAGGAGTAGTCAGAGCAAATAAACTTTCTCCTTGTGGATTCTAAAATATGGAAGTGCCCAAGTGCCTACCAACAATGAACCAATACACTAGCGTCTATAATCTTATAGTGGTGCTCTAGCTGTAATGTAGAGATGAAACGTAATAATAACGATACACGAAGTAGAAAATTTTAGAAATTTTGTCTGACTATTACTATTATCATATTTATAAGTATAGCGGGTTTTACGAGTTGAGTATTTGTCTTGTTAAACTAAGGTAAGGGTCCTGTTCTTCTGTTTCCTACGTACAATGTGTACTTACAAAGATAACCCTGCACTGCCTTATAGACTAAGAAGTGAGTGCATGGCTACGGTGGTGGGTTCGTTCGTCAACTCCTGGAGTATTTGCAGTTTTTGGAGTATGGAGTGAGTGAGTGCCTATTTGGCGATTTATATGCAGGGAGCGTGCGAAGGTGAGCACGTTTATCGCTTTTACTTGTAGCCCTACAGCAAAGCTACATTGCCACGCACTGTTGCTGCATGTACTGCTCCTTTCCTCTCACACATCTCAGAACAGACTCCAATTTCTTCTTGCCAAGGGTAAATCTACGAGTTTTTTCATAATAAAATACAACTTGAGAAAATCCGCAGTCTAACCATGTAGTCAGCTTCCATCCACTTGCTTCCCTTTTACCACAGAATTCTTTAGTTTCCTTTCGAGGCTGTGCAACTCAACTGATGTGAGTGAAGTGCCACTGCAAATGCAACACTAAAGTCTGCAAACTCAACTCACTGACTCAAATGAACTCAATTCGCTTCGCTACTTTCTTTTAGAACAGAAAGCTCAAATTCCTCTGCCAATTCTGTTGATACTAACAATAAATGTTATATAATTTCACTCGCTTCAGACTTACATACTAACTCCCTTATGAACAATTGCCCGAGCCTCCTCCCCCCTCCTATCATACTACAGCCATGGACTCTAGATAGCCTTAACTCAATTCAATCACTTTCTCCCATTTTCTAACCATCCTCTCACATGCATCTTTCTTTTCTACTTTCCTCTATCTTCTCATTTCCTAATCAAAATTCACATTACACAAATCTATAAAGAACCTATATTTATTTCCAGGAAAAACAAGTCGATTTCCATAAGGAATTTGCAGATTGTATTCAATTAGTTCATTTGTGCCACCAAGAAGCTATTTTAGACCCGAAACCTATGACACTGTAGGAAAATCATTTCTAATCATTCATTTATGAATTCCGTCGCAAATTACATCAAACACAAATGGAGTCAATAGGCAAGGCCTTCGGTCAATAAGATTCATTGATACTTACCCACAAGTAGGTACAAATTATATGTAAGTCTTGAAGATCACAAGATTTCAGTCCCAAATATACCTATAATTTAAATGCACTATGATATATTATATACTTGTCAAAATGTTTTAATTGGGTAGTTAATTATATATTATACCTACACAAAGAGTATTAAAAATTGAGTTGCAACAATTTGCAAAATGATTTAAAATTTGCAATAAGAATGAATTTACTGCAAGAAGAAGACCAGATGACCAGACCACCCCTTACACGATCTTTTGCTTCAAAAATACATTTAGAAATTAGAAACTCCATACTTTTGCTTCATTTCAAAGAAACCTTAAAATGTATGAAAAAAGTTGTAATTCTGATTAGTGAACTTAATTAGTAATGTATCTAATGCAGATTCTCATTTTAATGTTACACAATGCTTATATACCTGTGCGGCAGTAATGCTAATGGCAGGATTGAATTTTTCGTAATAAGCCATGACTGTGTGTAAAATCAAGGGCAGATTATAATTGGTAGATAGGATGTGTCTGGAGAAAGGAAGTAGAAATTCACCTAAGCATAAACAGTGGTTTTCGCTTGAATTGTTTCCTGAACAAAGCTGAAGATAATTACAATAAGATTTCTGGGAAATTGCTGTTAGTGTGTATGTATGGAATGTGTAAAACTATTGCCTCGCTCGCATGGATGTATAAGTATATAAGGAAGTAATTCTTGGCCGGGAAGGTTGGGTGTTGTGATGTGACTTGCAAAGACTTTGGAGCAAAGCACTTGTACTTACTGTGACAGTCTCTCCTCGAAACTTTCTAATGACTCCTGATAACATGCAAATTCTCCTCTCTTGCTGCTTAAATTGATTTATTAGTTAGGCACTAGAGAAGCTCCTTGTGTCATCCTCATCCCTTTGTACACAGAGCCTACAGACGCCACTCCACCCTGCACTAGAGCACATACTCTGCCTTTATTAAAACCTACTAAACTAAACTTAAATGCAAAACCCAAGTTTGACTAACGGAGGGCCATAGCATCACAACGTCCGTGCAGGAAGGGGAGACGGACTTAGTCAGGGAAATGTCTATTCTCCAAGTCCCTCTTCTATTCTAGATAACGCGATGTAAGATTTCCTATTGTTTAGTTTGGTAATGAGTGAGTGAGTGTTCTTACGTTCAAAAGCTCTCGTGAAAACTATCTCTGCCTATATACATCATCATTGTCATCTTGTTGAAAAGCACTTGTCTTGTCTTTGAATCTCTCTGGCTCTTCGCTATCCTCCCTTCTCTCCCTTAACATCCAATCTCCACTCTACCCTTTCTGCGAAATCACACTTGTCACATGTGTGCATGCTCAATTGTCAATTTAATAAAAACCTTCATTTATGCTAGAGTTTCATTTTCATTAGCATTTCAACCACCAATGCGTAGCTTAGCTATCCATATAATATTTCAAAGAAAATAAAATTCCGTATCATCCATCCTATTGCTATTAATTAAATGCACTGCGTATCTGACTAGAAAACTTTTCTTTAAAATATCTACGGAGAAATCTGCCCTTTCAATACTCATAATGCAAAATATTCTGTTTGCTAACTATTGATGATAAAGAAAATTAGAAAGTAAGAAATCATGTTCATGGAACTGAAAAATTATCACATTTCCTATTAAATTTTGGTTCGAAAGCTCCACGAACAAAGCTTTTAGTGCGGGTAATGGGGTGACTGTTACCAAAACTTTTGCCTGGTAGGCTCTGCTTGGTTGTACCTGGTACTACCAGTCAGTACCTTTGGTACCTTTGTACAATCATCATTTCACATTTTATTTGAAATATACTTATTAGAATAAAACTGGTAGTGCCAGGGACGCGAATTTTCTTTGTTTCTTTGTCACTGGGTGTGAATTGAGGAATTTATTGTAAAACGATTTCTTTGTTCTGCATAAAAGGTGCCTGGTACTTAAGGTACTTCGTTTTCGTTTCTTTGTGATGAAATATTTGAAACAATGAACCTGGCAGTGCATTGTGGTACCTGGTACATTTTCTAAATGTGCTTTTGCTCTTTGTTTCGAAAAGTATAAAAAGGGCAGCATTGGACGCTAGTTTCTCATTCGCAATCGACTGCTGACCGCTGCTAGAAATCCGCTCAGAGAACACCATAAAACATTTTCAAAACTGCTGAAATTCGACTGAAAATTTTTCCGATTTTATTCAGCTTCTTCCACGACTTTCCAGGTAAGAGTATCACTTAAGCTGATGGTTGTCCTTAAAACTATTGTAGTGTTTTCTTAAGACTTTCTGCGAATTCGATTTCGCTTTTTTAGTTTTTTTCCTGTAATTTTTTTCTTATCAATCGCATTTAAATATTTATGTCAACTTTTCCTCGGAATAACATTTTTGGTTAGGTATAAATACGCACTCTTCATTTGGTATTCCATATGCTAAAAATATTTTTTGCTTTCAGAAATTCCGGTCATTTATCTAAGGAGTTCTTTGCTGGACATTTCCGGTAAGAATACTTGACGTATTCTTGACGATTTTGAAAACGCTTTCTCCAAACTTCCTCTTCGAACGTTGTTGGTAAGTCATAAGTACTTCACTCACAGTAGATTACGATTATCACTGTTTCCTTGAAATCAATGTAGTATAGTATATGATTATTATTAATTATATCTTTTCAGAGTTCGCGACGATTTTCAGCCCACTATCTCACAGCTCTCGGAATCCGCTTTTTGGACATTGCCAGTAAGAATACTCGTTAATTTACATATCGACACCTTAGATGCCCATTCACTTAAATCCACAGTTGCTCATTTCGTCAATTCACTTGAATCCACATCTCATTTTGTCACTTCACTTAACTCCATGTATCACCTCTCAGATTTTCCAACGTGGCTGATAAGGTGTTGGTAATGTAGAAAATTCTGAGAGGTGAAACATGGATTTAAGTGAAATGGCAAAATGAATTATTTTGGAGTAAAGTGAATTGACGAAATGAGGAGATGTGGATTTAAGTGAATGGGCATCTAAGGTGTCAATATGATCATTACAGTTGGTATTGTTTTGTTGTCGGTATATAATCAAGTTTAATGAAATTTTCTTGTCTATAGATTTCCTGTCACAATGGCGAACAACGATTGGTCACCGTTTTCAGGACCTTCGTTTTCAGGATCAACGGATAGTGCTGATCCTCTAAATTTTATAATATTGACTCCGGAGGGTACGACGTTACAGACGCATCCTACTGGAAATGGCTTCCTTATCTGTCGTGCAAATAGCCAGATATGGATCCAGATGATGAACGTGCAGCCTTTAGCTTCTCAAGAAACCGAAGATCTAAGCACACTTCCGTTGATGCACTGCATTCAAGCCCCAGTCGTCTTTTCACAAGAAACCTACCCAATCGCTCAGCCAATTTTTTCTTCGTACCCACTCCCGCAGCAGTTACCGCCACACCCGCCAACTTGGCCACAATCAGCATGGAATAATGTTCCCATTGAACAAGATTTTTCACAATTGAAGATCTCAAACAAGAAGAAACCTTTGAAGCAACCTCTGAACATTCCAATCCCACCACCACAGACAAACAATGCTCCAGGATCATCATCGAAGGTTTCAAATCAGATAAAACCAGTCATTCCGGAATCCTCGTCGGATCTTCCAATTCCGGTACAAGATGACAAGAAAACAATGGAACCCCCTTCAAATACTCCCATTACGTCATCACCAACAAAATATGTTCGGAGATCAAGGTGGATTCGTCCAAATACATTGAAGCATGTGACGAATTCCTCAAAATCTACTCTTTCGCTTCCCGAAAAAGTTGTTTCAAAACCATCGACGGATGTGGCATCGCTACCAAAAAAGGAAATTCCAAAGTCGCCATCGAAATCTCCCGTGAAAAGCACACAAGGAAGTAGTATTCCAAAACCAGCATTTCAACGGCCCACTCAGTTATCATCGATCAACACTTCGAAGTCAGCCGTCCCTCTGCCATCTGCCTCCACATCAACTGCAAGTACTTCAAATCAACGGTCGAGTCGTCCCGCTCACTTCAAACCACTGCCAAAGGGTCCTTCTGGTCGACTTGGTCCTGTTATGCCAGCACCTGTGAAGCCTTACAGTAGTTATCGATGTCCGAAGACTGGCCAATGGTTCAACATTTACCGACAAAAAGATTGCCCTAGCTACTTTACTCTAGCCGAAGATTTGTAATGGAAATGGATTTCTTTGACAACCCCTTGCAACCTGGAAATGAAACCTACTGGATTTGTCACCCTCTTTACCTCAATCAATTAAATGCTTTTGTTATTGACGTAAAATCAATTTTTCGACTTTTGTTAATTGCCATGTCTTATAGAGCTTACCACAATTTATGATGAATTTTTTATCTCCTGTATGATGAATTTATTGGTTTTTTTTGATTTGATTTTTGTTATTGACGTAAAATCAATTTTTCGACTTTTGTTAATTGCCATGTCTTATAGAGCTTACCACAATTTATGATGAATTTTTTATCTCCTGTATGATGAATTTATTGGTTTTTTTGATTTGATATTAAAAGCTCAATTAACTTACAAATAACATCAAACTTACTGACCTGAGAAAAAAAATGGTAGGTATTTATTATGGCGAGGGCAGTTTAGATTTATATTTGCATTTGTGAACCCCATAATAGTTATCATAAATCATCATATGAAGACGTTTTGCATACAATGATCATAATGTCATCAGTATTTTATTAGGTAGCATGATGTGTTCAATGTTGGTTCGTTAGTTAGAAGTTCATATTTTCATTACACCTTGGCATGTTAGCATATAAGTAGATACTATACTACGTACTAGTTCTGTTCCAATAAATCTGCTATGCTATCAGGTGATTGCGGCGAAGGATAGATTAAATGATGACATTTTCTGAAGAGTTAGCATATACTTCCTCATAATATTATTATGTTATGTCACATTACATATTGGCATGTGATTTATCTGTAAATAGCAATTACTGTCATATGCATTTTTAATGTTGGAAAGCTTTAATTATGTTAGGTCACAGGCATAAATATATCTATGAAAAAACCTAAATCTTGTAGTTTGGAAGAACGTTGAATAGTCCAGTAATACTGGGAATTATTTCTGTATCGCATTACAAAAAGAAGGATTTGACCTGATTCTTCTGTTGTTAAGCAGTGGTCACCTTGTAAATGATATAACTGGTCCCTGTAAAACGACTGTACTTTAGGTTTTGAAAAGTTTGAGATGTAATGTGAAGGAGTTAAGGATTTGAAAAGAGAGGATACCACACTGGGGTGACATTTCGGGAGAAAGTTGCCCTTTATCTAACACTATATATGCATACTCCGATATTATAGTATTTATTGGTATAGCAGTAGTTGTGACGGTAGTTGAATAGTTACAGTGAAGTGAAGGCAAGCCACGGAGATAAATCCGACAAGAAATAGATGGAATATCCTCATTCTTGCTTAGACACATACAAAGGACGAATTTTCTACTTGAATTTTCCTTGTAGGTAGTTTAGTAGTTGAGTGTAGATCAGATCTGCTCAGTTGAGGTTGACTTTGACTCTGAGAAAATAGAAAGAAAAAGAAAAGCTTGTTGAGCTTCACTGGGAATGGAATGGAAGATTTGATTTGAGCTCATTTCAGTTTAGATTTAGATTCCAATTCGGATTGGAATAGAAATAGAAGTTGAGTTGTCGAATTGAAGGTGTAGGCTGAGGCTAAGGCTCTGGTGACGAGTAGGACGAGGCTCGGCGGAGACGAAACTTGTAGTTTGGCCTGCAGGGATTTTAATATCTGTGATCTGCTCTCGGGACAACAATGGAATCAACACCCGTCCAGGGGTCCTATTTATTTCTGTGGTCTCTTTCCTTGCCTCTCTCCTTGTTATTTGCCTTTGTTGGTGTTGATTCACACTGACATAAAAACTGATTGAGAGATAGGAAGCAACATGGAGGAGAGAGACAGAAATTCCAATGCATTGTCATCCACACAATGCTACTGTATATAATGCATTTTTAGATATTCCTTTTAAACGAAAACCCGTGAGGATTCTTCATTCTCTCTTTATTTTCCCAGTAAACGTCTCTATATCTTTTTTATCTCCGCAGAATACACTCTCACAGATATACATGTGGTGGGTGTGTGAAATGCTGCTTCAAGTACAATCCTGGAAATTGCTTGGACCTAATGCAATTCTCTAGACATTCCTTCCACCACTAACTCTTCGGCCTATAGATTCACTCTAAGTAGAGCACTACACTTTCGAAATCATTGATTTCGTATTTTATTTTGCAATCAATGAATTGTATTATCTGTCCCGTATTTTAAATTAGTGCAAGAATGAGACAGCCACATGCACATAATACACTAAGCACTGTCAGAGGCTCTTTTGTTGTAACAACATCGATATTGGGTTCTCCTTCTGTTTACATTAACAGAGAGAGAAGATTTAGTCTGATGGATTGCTATGCTTATAAATAAATGTAGGGAAGAAATTGTATTAGAGCTTGTTAGTGTAAAATATTTCCCAGATCGCCCTTTTACGCCCAAACTGATGTATCAAAACTATTACTGACAACATCCATTTATTTCCACCAATTTACGAGACTACCAAGTACTGCTCTGCTGTTCCGTCCTGTTAGACTCCCATTCTCTTCCCAATAATGTAACGAAAGAGGAACACTTCCCTTTCGTAAGTAAATTAATTCTTCGGATCTTCTCTTCCTTTGCGTTAGCTTTACATTGCATGTTGTTCCCAACAGCTTGATCGCCCTGATCTCATCTACTACCCAACATATACATCCAATGGCTATCACACCGAATTCTATGCACTTTAATTTTCCATTAATAAGCCTGCTGCTTCCAAATAGGTGGAAGAGACCCGCAATGCACACTAATGATAAATACCCAATACTATAAATGCTACTTACTCAAATGAATTCTATATCTATACATTATTTACGCATTACACTTGCAGAGAGCTAGAGCAGGGGGCCGTAGATTAATTGCAGACTTATTATATTCCCGTTAAACTGAAATGACTATTCCTCCACACTCCGTTTTGCTTTGCCCCCATTTTCCTTAATTTCTCTCCTTTGTTTACAAATAAGATTGTCTTCTCCGAGGATTATTCTGCTCTTTGCACCATCCATTTGAATTAGTGCACAACCATTCACACAAAACAGGGGAGTCCAACCCAAAGCAACAACTTGCAACTTTAGATACCATGCTTTCTTATACACTCTAAATGTGCTGGCTGTTGCTTTCCTTAAGGAATCCTGCAAATGTCTATAAGATTATAATGAAAATATTTCAGATGCTTACCCGTGGAGTCCAAAAGTTCAACCTTATACAGTATTGAAGCATAAACACCTAAACAGGGACCATCACCATTACATTGTTGATAAAGGCAAGTTACTAGAACTACTTTGCGTACGTACCTTAAAATCTGTATCTTAAGATAATTGTACATTATTTAAGTGTTAGATATAGAAATGTTGAGATATTTTTTGCTATAGACTATAATTTTAGCTACTATTAGCTGTAGTCCTTGATACCGATTTGCTATACTATGCAATATGCATACCGATTTGAGAAGTACTTAGTTGTTGCTAGTTAGATATGAGTTTGAGTAATAAAGATAACAAAGCAAATTAAATTATGAAAAGGTGAAGGAATAGTTCCGGAGGGTCTCTCCCTATTTTCATCTGTGCCCAACAAAAGCAATAGAAGACCACAGAAGGATTCCTGGAGCAGGACAATAAAAATACATCGTCAAACAAAAGAAGAGATTGTCATATGTTGTAAAAGAATAAAGTTGGATGATGACAATGGTAATACCTATAGCATGTTGCTTTTTGTAGAGTGTTCTGGAAGTATGTGATATTTAAAATAAGAAAGAGATAGGATCCTCGGCTATGGCTCCAATATTTCTATTGAAGTCTATAATTCATGAGGCAATGTAATATAAAGGATGGAAATTGATAGCATACGATACGGTATGACACAAAGAGACAAGACAAACCTTTTACTTTGTGAGACGATAGAAGAGACCCTCTTTCTTCCCTTCACGGAGAAAATAACAGAGAAATGATATTGAGTGTGTCAGCAAAAATTTTTGGCAGGGGAAGGAGCAAGTAGGCAAAAAGATGTAGCATTTCCGTCTCGAATTTTTGTGAATATTTTATGGCTCTTTACAACAGGAGACAGCCACGGCCACGCTACTCCAACCAGCATGTGCCATATCCCACTATTCCCACTCATTGTCAGCATTTCAACTTCCAGGATACACCGAAACTATCCTTTAATGTTATATCTCCCCTAAATTAACTCACCCTGTCTTGCACAACTTCTTCAACAACCCAGTCCCCGACCCTTCCCATATGCTTATCCACACAGACTCCATTGCATGAGGACTCCAATTAATTATCATAATACCTGCATAAATAATACAGAAGATGTGGTATCTACTTCACATCCTAGGAATTAAGTCCTTGCGTTAGACTTCAATTAAGTACTGATACTTATACACAGACGTGTATTTTTCAATTACTTACCCACGTACTACGTGGATATACTCATTGCACATCATGAAATCAACTGTTTGAACCTTTTTATTGTTTTCAAAAACTTGGTTGCACTCTTTTAAGTATGTTTATGTTTGTATAATCAATATTGAATATTCATCTTTTCTAAGACTGCGATGACTAGGATCGACAGGTTCGCAAGATATATTCTATATTCCTGGGCAAACTGTTGGCCAAAAAGTCAGAAATGAAATTACCACAAATTAGAACAATTCATTTACAATATTTGTAGATGCTTAATTTCTCGATATCTCAATTATGTCATTTAGGGAAATTCAATTCAAAAGCCTGAAATCAGTATCGGTATCCAGTATTCAGTAAATGTTTGATTTTAAACAAAATGACTTCATTAGTATATTCCATTAGTATGTATATCCAGTAGATGCCAGTTGATGCACAGTGCACAATAACATTAGGGTTTGCACAAAATAATAATATTCATAAGTTCATGTACTTTGGTTTGTTCCGTCGTATTTAGATGTGATGTAATAACACAGAAATCGTTTTGGCGGCGGCTCACATTGTGGCTGGGTGAGTTTATTCTTATGCTTGAATATACCTATTGACGACAAAGGAGTTTCTATGCATCTAATGGTGGTTGTGGTCGTAACTTCTTGGAGTACAATTATTATTTATGACAATTTGTGGAAGAGAGCATTAGAAAATGTAATGACTGCGGAAGAGAGGCAGTTAAGAAAGTAAGACATTTCAAGAATTGACGTTCAATGCAGAATGTATAAGTAAAACAAATATGAATAAATAGTCAATTTGTATGAGGACTGTGATGACTCTGCAGTGAACTCGGCTCTGCGTAGGCATTCTGGTGCACAAGATTGTGTTATTATTCGGGTGAAAGTGGTGATGATGTAAAACATTGAATTGTCCCACTGGGAAATGAAAGTCATGGAACATAATACAGTGTAAAGTTGTTTTCCCGAGAAAATATTGTGGCAACCCATCTCTTTCCCGAAAATGTTGCAAATGTGGTATTTTTGACGTGGCGGGCAATGGCAAAGTATCGAATGTGTATAACTGTTAATTTCTCGGCAGACACATTACGTTTTGTTTTGGGTGAAAGAGACAGGAGAATGTAGGAATCGATTATCTCGCATGAAAGATTAATGCTGGCCAGTAGCTTTTTCTGCGTTGTTGTTATTCTCGTGCAAATCCTGGAATTGGACGCGCTAAGCTGTCAAAGTCTTTTCGTCTCCACTTGTGTCGGCACTAAATTAGAATTTTAATTCTTAAAGCAAGAGTTTTCCATTAACAGCGTACATATGCATAAATAGGTAGAGTTTAGTTAGTACCTATACTTCCTGTGCTAGTCAAATCAGTCAAATTTCAACTGGAACTGGTGTTATCATTAGGATTAGGACGTAGGACACAAGACTGTAATGGGGAGAGAAAGAGACACGAAAGGAGAGCCCGACAATAAATTATAAGTAGGAGCCAATATAAAAACTGTTGCTTTGCATGCAATCAAAATCCGACAAGGATCGTGTACTCGTGAAAATTACATAGAAAACAAATATTTAAGCAGAGCCAGCCTAATGTGGTTCTTATTCTAGCAACTGCAATGGCATACGTGTTTATTAGTGTGCACGAGAAGTATTTATGCACGACTGGAATACAAATATTAGTTCATGAAGCTTTTACACTCAACATCTTTCATTAAAAAGACAATTAAGAGATACGTTGGTACACGATAGTAGGTTACATTGATTTCCCGGGCTGTACATGTATTACACTCTGGAAGGATGCATAAAATTTATATCGCAATAGAAATGTAGTAGCAGTCTGTTGAGCCATAATAGCTCAAGGCTCGGAGAAATAATTTATAGACAGTGAATAATAAAACTGCACTCTTATAGTTGGAGAGGGAACTATCAAGGATTGTCTTTCGCATTAATATTTTCTAATGTGCTCTGGTTGTACGGAGAAAAGAGCTCAACGGGACGCTCATATTTTACATTTACACACTCCTTTATGTTATATTGGACATAACCTACATTCATAACTAATGTACGAGGCTTAGTGCTCCGAAATGTTTCCAGAAAATGCCAGCGAAGAAAGTAATAGGTGGACTATTACGAATTCAATGGAAACGGGATAGTTAGTGTATAGAGGCTTTTCGGTAAATGAGTGACTCATGCAACTTGATGCATGCCGGAGTTGGTGGAGAGTAGTAGATTGAAGTTAAAATTCTCAGGTTACCTGTTTGCTTCCTCCAAGCCTCCGTTTTGCCTCGCTTCCAGTCTTAATGACCTGGTGGGGTGTAATTTTTAAGTAATTATCCCTTATGGGTATTAGTAAGCCTTATGGAGTCTCGTCGAATGTTTTCCTCTTCAGAAAACTCGGCTATTTACCTACTTCTACTACATCATCAAAATACTACTCACTAACGTGTTGCTTCTCTTGTTTTATTTCTCCTATTAGACGCAGAGTAGAGAGAGCCATTGATTGCACTGGCTCTATGGCTCCAGATTCCGCTGTTATGTTTTTGGTGATCCTACCTCAGATAATCAACTTTATATCTGATACTTAGGCTTTGAAGGTTGAAAAACACTAATAGTGCTTTCAGCTACTCTTTCCCTGTAATCTTCGTGTGTAAAATACACCTACAACCCATTGCGTACACACTACATCGGTGTACAATAGAGCTCGGAATTCCTGGGAACCCAACTCTCTCCGACGGAAAAAATTAATCTGCACTCAAATGGACTTTTCTTATCTTGGACGACTTTTTTGTTCGTGTCTTCTTTATATTCTCAACTATTACATGTAATAAAGCAATCCGAGACTTGCGTAAAATGTGTTTACTCCTACTCTCCCACAAATATTCATTCAAAACATACATACTACAATGCAACTAACAATCCACGACTTTCCCCCACTAATACACATTTCTAGTACAACTATGACCAGGCGTTTTCTACGCTCTAAATTGAAATGACCGAATCTCATGCAACTTTTAAATTGCAAAAAAGCTACCTACTCGGGCAATACTTGCGTGTTCAATATCACATACATACACAGACATACAGCACATGCACAGATAGATAAAGTGAAAAAAACGTCAATCCATATTGCATTTATTACCTACATAAACCACAATTTCTACATCCAAGGGGAAATTTCTGGGCAAAACTTTACAAAATTCAAGTCAAACAGAAACATTAAACTCATAAACATTTTATAGGGACTTAGAGATACTTACCGATAGCATTTTAATGCAGACACATTAAGGTTTGAAATCTGGGCGAAATTACACAAAAATCGAGCATTTTAAGAGTAAAAGCTCAATTCAGAGTGATAAAAAGTTTTTGCAGCGTTTGTATGTTTGTAATTAAGGCTATTAAATCGTAATAGACTGCTCTAAAACCGAAATCACGGAAAACCGCAGGTCTGAGTGGAGTTAAGAGGAAAGGAAGAGAAAATGATGAGAACATTTACGCGGTGTAAATAATTAAAGCATTTTCCGTGATTTCTTCGTAGCATTCCCACATAATGCGGGCATGGATAAAATGGGTATTAGGGAAAGTAAATTATAAAGAGACTGATTGTCAGGTGGGTAGATTAATGTACCTATATAAAATATAACGATGAAATTTCATGTTGAGAAGAGAAAAGCAACAGTGCAGAGTGCTGGTGAGAATATCCCATAGCGTGCAGTAGAGAAACGATAACATAGTACAGACATTAGAAATGTGTATTCCCCATTTAACAACACACGTGTTGTTTTCTCTACTCACAATGATTTTGAGGAGGTAGGCTAAAGCACTCTTGGGAAAGTGAGTTAAGTAAAGTAAAAGCAAAGCTAGCAAACCACCTTCCAATCAGTTCTCTTCACAGGAACATCCATCAGTCCACTACTGTACATAACATAAAGTCATATACCTAAGTAACATGCATTTCTTGTACAGATACTTTATGGTTATGTTTGGCATGATATTCTCAGCTAAAATTATTTTATCGTCGAGAACACACCCAAAATCCAACAGTTTTCATTCCATTTTGCGCCAGTTTCCTAAAACATGACTGCGGGAACATATCTCAACAGAACACGCATTCTGCACGTCATCATCCCACTCCTATTCAACTCAAATAATATTACAAACCTCTAAGTACTCAGAACACAATGTAAAATTACTTTACTTTGTTCTAATATTTTCCTCAATATATTAGCAGACAATCCTTAGGGAAAAGAAATTGATACAGAATTACTGTAATGCTGCTGCAATTTAGTTTCCAGTCAATCCAATCAAAATTATTTCATATTCCGACCCATGTAATTTACCATTATTGGAAACTGAAAATAAATTGCTACTCTCCAATTGTATTTATACATTTTTTCATTGTTTTCCCTCAAAAATACTTTCCAAGACTCAACATAGCACAAAAGTATTCCGTGAGTTCGTAGTTTCTTAGCTTAGAGTCTCGTCTCTGTCTGGGTTCGTGATTTGAGAATTTTCGAAGGTAATATGGTGCACCTGATGTGATATGATGTTGATGTGATGTAAGGAGAACTGAAGCAAATGGTCCACGGACATGAAACCCTCTTCCTAATCATTCATCACAATCTGTGATCCACCCCGTCGAGTTCTATTCCAGCTCACCCACCAGCCAAAACCGACCCAACCACACCACGCCACTACTGAATTGGATTGGACAATACATCGTCCCTATCAGTTTGGCATTAGTAAAACAAAGCCTATTATTATACACAATGTTATTAATACAGATAATACTTATTATCCAACGAAAAAGTAGGTTCACCATTTACTTTCGCTAGAGAACAGACTGCGGTGCGATAGCTTCAGAAATTGATAAGTGTCTCGGACCAAAAGAGGTAACTAAATTATCTGTACATTATCTACTACATACCATACGCTATAATATTATGTACTATGTA
>JABASH010002657.1:0-19267 GCA_019776445.1 Tomocerus maximus | reverse complement strand
GTTGTAAAGTAGGTGCAAGCTTCCCTTTTCTCATGGCTACTTGTGCGGCATCTCGTAGAATTTTAGTTTTGGCGAACTCAAACGCAAACCCCTTAAACGTCTGGATCATTTTTACATACAGCAATTTTATAGTGCCAAGTGTCCAAAGAAAATTGAAATTGCAAATATTTTAACGAATGAAAAGGATTTCAATCTTAATTTTCTATTATCTTCCTTTCTAGTGTTATCTGACTATGTACTTAGATATTAAATATCAAAAATGATGACTATACTAAATTAGTTCTAAATATTAGTTCTAAATCGAAAGATTTCCATATTATGTCTTTCATAGGTTAGCTATGCTTTGTTTGATTTTTAAAACGTTTTATGCTCAAAAATATTGCAATTAAGGTTGAGCGTAAGCGTAGGCATCATATGCTGGTCTGAAAGTTCTGTTTACTTGAGAACATTTCGGGCACCATAAAGAAATCTATAAAAGTATATGAACTAATGATTTTGTGTTTTACAGAAGAAAAAAGTTTAAGATGTCCGATGGACAATGCATTTTTGTTAAGATTTCTAAGAGCGAGAAAATATAATTTGGAGAGAACAGTGAAACTGGTAAAAATACTTCTGAGAATTTGGAATAAGCCATTGCAATTGATTTTTTTCGTACAATTTTGGGCATAACAAAGGTAATTTTTCGCTTTAGGTTAAGCAGTTTTTTGAGATGAAAATAAAATTGTCCTTCCTAACGGTGGATTTATATCCCAGCTCTTTTGAAGATCTTTATGCAACAAGATTTGCCACAGCTTTAAAGCATCGAGATAGCCAAGGGAGAAAAATAATTCTACTTCGCACGGGTAATACAGTTAGATAGTATAAAACCATAATCCTCTGTTCATTTATCTAATCTCTGTCTGTTCATGGAATTTCAAACAAGTTTAATGAGTGTTTCATGCTTAATTTCACATTTAATCCATGCAGATAGGTGGGATACAAGGATATATAATTTAGATGACATTTTGAAGTCATGCTTTTTGCTTCTTGACGAAATGGTTGCCTCCGAAGAAACCCAACTTTATGGAGTTACAATTCTCATGGATTTCACAGGCTTTGGGTTTAGCCATGCCCGACAATTCAGTCCAATCAGGATTCAACAGTTGATACAGTTACTTCAAGTTAGTAATGATACTGGCAAACTAAACCAATTAATTTCGGAATATCTTGTGGACCACATTATGATGTTGACAAATTGTGATGTAATTTAGGATTCATATCCAGTACGCTTTAAAGAATTCCATTGTGTCTATCATCCTTACATATTCAATATGGTCTACTCAATCATGAAACCATTTTTGAAAGAAAAGATGAGAAAACGGGTAAAAAAGTATTCAAATTCTGTATTCATTTGAAAAATAATCTCTGTTTTCAGTTTTTAATCAATAACGAGATTACACATTCCAGTTTACCTTCCACGGACATGAGCTATACTCTCTCCATAAATTCATCAACCCGGATATATTACCTATCAGACTTGGTGGAAAATTAGAAGAAAACGACTTTGAAGACTTAGCACTGCTGAAAAGACTGTTTGAAAAAGAGGATTACTATAAAGGTACATTTTAAAACATATATGATTGAACAGTGCAATAATGCGCACTTATAGTAGGTATGTGTTATATTTAATAGTGATCGAATATTATATACTTTAGTTAAGATAGGAGCTTACCTATCTATTTATGTGTCTGTGTGATTCCTTCATTTCTCTTTTCATAAAAATTTGAACTATTTTCATTGTTATCACTAGCATAAGTGTAGAGCATTGGAATGTGCGATTTTTATGCAAATGTAATATATTTATGACTTCACAATCAAATGATGAATAATTTAATCCATGAGCGTGGAATGGAAATTTGAAATAGTGAAAATAGCATTTTAAACAATGCAATGCATTTTCTCACACAGTGAATGACATCTGAAAATCCTCAAATGGATGATTAACTAATGGAGTAATAGTATAATAATTATAAACAGCAAAGTTGCAGTTTGCATAAAGTAACACATTTGTGGTCGTTAACCTAATGTGTGCATCTATTTACATGTGACATGCATAAGCATAGGTTTGTATAACATCATTGCATTTATTTAGATTCTCTGCTAATCTAATAATATAAATATTTTACTATATCGTAATTGATAATTTCACTATAGTTGTTGCATTTCCATTTTGTATATCACAATTTTTTCATTCACAGAATTGATGCAATATGGATATCAATAGTACTTACGGACAGTTTTCTTTCATTACGTCTCAGAATCATATCCACCATTATGTCAACGTCAGCGCGGTAACTCGATTAAAAACTACTAGTATACGTAACTTTTTTACACATTAATACACTATTACTAAACCTTGATTACATGTAGTCATTTAGCATGTCTAACCCTACTCTATACACTCTACACTGTCTACACAACAAGTGATAAAGTTGTATGTAATACTTTCGGCAAGATTCACAAATTAAACGTGTAGTTTCAATTTTATAATGTTGTATTGTTGTATAAATGACACTAATAAATTCATTTGATACAGTTTAGGACATCAGAGTGTGGGACCAGTTGATCATTGAATATGTCACTCATTTTTAAAGCATGTTGTGTAATGTACCATAAGCTTAGCAAACTCATGTAAGTATAATATGTTCTTATCAGGGAAGATTCTTGTTAGTCTGTTAGGTCATTTTATTCATTATTCATAACTATATGTATATGACAATGCATATACTATTGACCTGATAATTTAAGATGAAAAGATTACTCTTCACAATGAATGCATGAACATTATCTTAATATCCTTCATCTGGAAAATTATTGTAACCTTGCAGGAGTGCGCTTTTTCGTATTTACGTTTACTGTGGAGTAACGATGAATAATCTATGTTGTATATTGTAACTTCAATCTACAATGCATCCAATTACCTGAGCGTATTATTTTTTACAACATACTCATGTAGCTTAACCAAATAGGTTCTTATAAGGTATTAAAAATGCAAGAAACCATAATAGTGAACACCTAACTACGCTGCATCTCTCTACATGCCATAATGATTGAGAGACCAAAAATTTTAAGTTCAATATCATAAAGGTATGTGTATTGTCCTTCAAGTAAATGATTCGAGCTCAAGACTACGCTACAACCCTTTTCGTAACAGTATGCATACATACACGTAATTTCACTTTTTGTAATTTAATTATTTTAAAGAAGAACGAGAATGGAGTTAATATTTATATCTACATGTTGAAATGCAAACGTACAGTGCAGGTTAGATGTTACAAGTTACACATTACATTACACTAGTAATAATAATTCTGTCCCATACTTAGATTCAATGCAATTTCGTAGTCCTAAAGCTTATAAAAGATGTAAGGACATAATGGCAAGAAATACGTTTGGGTTGCATAGATAACTTAATACATTCCAACGTAGGACGTAGGACAAACTGTAATAAAGCCAAGTTGGATTGTCAATACATTAATGTATGCGAAATCTTCCCATGATGTTCATTGAGGATTGTACTAATCATTTCGCAACATTTCTTAGATCTGTTTATTTGATGAATTTTACATTTGTATTCTTTTGCACAAGCAGATGCTGTTTAATGTTACAATATTACTTTGTTAACTTTTTCTACAGACTGGAGACCAACAGTAATAATGCACAACTAAGCATTATCCTTATTCCTTGTGCTCCTTATACAATAATAACAATATACAAAGTTTTTCAAAATTATTTTAATACAAAAATGTAGGTAGCAATTATTAATTATTTCTGGGTAGGATCTCCAACGTCCCCCTTCTTACGTATTATTTGTAAATAGCCATTTTATAGCTTGATTTTATAGTATAAAATTAATGTAAAAAAGGAACAGTTTTGAACAAAAATCCTGCCATTTTCGTAATAAGTCCAACAATTTTAACTACGTACATTGATAATCCCGACTGCCTGCATACGTATTTAATTACGTAAGGCAAAAATGAATATTTTGTGCGAAGCATTTGTTGCCTATGAGCAACTTGCTTTTAGCTAGCACCTTCAAACATCAAGCAACTGTTGTGCATTGTTCAACTCTCGATGAGATGATGGCCATCGATGCATGAGACTTTTTACTAGTATTATATATTAATTTGTAACAATCTTCATGGCAAGTTCATGAGAAATTTTCTTAACATTTGTAGTTTTTGTGTAAAGCAAGGTTATAAGCAAATAAACTCCAACACAACAAATACATAAAAAATTGACACCCAAACTCAAGAACTACCATTTTCTTCTTTGATAGTATGCATTACTTACCTTAAAACAATTATATGACAATGCATATGCATAATATAGTATATAATATGTAGTAGACATGCATAAGATGCATACCTACAACAGTTAAAATGCTCCATTATTACAACTCCTTTCTAAATGGTTCGATGTTCAATAATGGTTCAATTCATAGAAAGAATCAATGAAAATGAAGCATAAGGAATTCGTAGATGAACTTCCATTAGGTGTTACATAGACGACGCAGAGCAGAGGATGACATTGATATATAACACAGAATTACAGAGTATATAACTCAAGTTGCTTTTAGTTCGTGTACCCCAAGATGACTAAGATAATGCCAAATCTACTGTCTAATAAGTCACAAAACCTTTTATATAAGATAATTTGGGATGGTAAGTATATATTCAATATTAATATTTATTATTATATTATTACAATCGTGTGTGCCCGAAAATAATAGCTGTTAGCCACACTCACGATTCACAATCACGATGTACACTCGCAAGTCGCAAGCATATTTTTTAGAATCTGCAGGTGTCGATTAACTTTGTAGTATTTGCAGTATTTGTTACGATTATTTCTTGGTTTTCATAATCTCAAATGCTACTAATCGACATTTCAAAATCTTGTCTCATCCTTACATCAATCAATTACACGTGACACTATGACTGATTTTTCCAATTTCCACATTCCTCGTACAGAACAGTATTTTTATTTTATCAATACATACATAATACCATGGTCATACATACGCTACATACTACATAGTAGCACATAGCATAATAAATTCTTATTTGGGAAATGGACTATACACTGTATACACGGACTCCTTAGCACATTATTACTTACTGGTCAAAAGTTAAGACTCATTCATAACTCATCGTCATAACTCATAACTGATACTTCTAGAGCGTATACCAGGGCCCCCTTTTGTTACGCGTATACTGAACAAATAGTATTCAGCATATTTTGAAAGAATTGTTCTAAATTACCCTTAATTACCTTATCTAGTGCAAGGGTATTGCTATTTTAATTATTTTATCATATAGTCAGGATTTTGGAGATATTTGGAGAAATTAAAAATCTAGATTCTATGAGAATTGTTTTTGGTTGACACCTTCCGTTAAAACAAGTCCATGGCATGCCTTTCGTCGCCTACAAGGACATAAAAATATATCAAAGACGAAGAACCCCTTTTGCAAGTATTCTTAACTTTACTCATGTTCAACTATTACACGTACTCATTTTCATTTTTCATGTATAGAAGATTTTGAAGGCAGGTGATTATGTGCCACAACAATAATATATATGACACCAATGTTGATACAAAATATACATGTAGGATAAAAAATTTGGACAAACTACTGAGATTGTCTGTCATGTGTGACTACATTTACTACGTTTACAATATACTCTGACGATTGTAAAATATGCAATGCCTATAGCTTATGACACATTTTGCTGGAGTACACGAATTGGGGTACGGAGGCAGCAAAATTTAGATTAAAATATGCTTTGGGAGGCAATATTTTTTGACCTTTAAATATCTTTTGGGAAAGTTCAGAAAAATGTTGCCTCCCAAAAATATTTAGGAAAGTACTATAAGTACTTTACCCCCACTTCAAGCATTTTATGATATTCCCTTCTCATTGTTTTTCTATTATTATTGCTATTATGTATGAAAATGAAATACTAATAATGATTAACAAATATCTAAAATGGTAGCAGGGTAGGAGACAAAATGAGACACACGTTATAGAGAGACAGTTTCTACTGCATGAAAATTTCACATGAAAAATACATACTACAAAAAAGTACTTCTGTAGAGAACTTACAAATAATGTTTTTATTTATCCATTTTGAAAACAAAATAGTTTGTATTTCTCGTCCAGATTTATGCTCGCTCTTTGACTTGCAAACCTAAAACACAAGAATAATTTTGTAATGATTTTTATGACAATAATCAATAATATTTCAATACTAAACAAATCGATACATTCATTGTTCATAAGTCGTTTTGTTATCATATTTAAAAAAAATCCACAAAATTAACACTTTTTGGAGAGTGTAGTGTAGACATACAAAATTGAAAATGCGATTCTTGCTATAAATGTTTAAAAGCTGTTATAAACAATTAAAAATAACTATGTCATAGTTTTGCGTTCAGTCAAGATATCCTGATTTAATTCGCGGATTTGGGGAAGTCAACCCTTATCAAGGAGGCAAGTAATCCAAAGGAAATCGACTGTAATTACTGTCAAAAATTTGTACCTGGAGGTAGCGACTGTTTCAGTTTTTCTGCCTTTTCTTTGTCTGTAATGACTAAAGTGTAAAGGAAGCGGGCACACCGGACCTTGAATTTTACATTTTCTGCATTCTTCTTTATCTTCACACTTTTAGCATCTTTCCTTCTTGCTTTCAGAAGGAAATCTTTGATTTCTTTAATTTCTCGGGGCTGTAAAAAATTTAAATCCAGTATATAGTTTAAATGCCTAATACGAAATCAATGCGATAATGATAAAAATTAAATCCACATCTACGTTCATTTTGGATTTTATAAAAGAAGTTATTACCATTTTGAGTTTTTAAGGGGAACTAACAACGTCCTTTAAGTATCCAAAATCCGATGAATTCGCGTCAAAAACCGACGGACACTCCAATATTGGGCAGAAGATCTAGAGAACGCAGGCAGCCGACATCAACGAAAGTGTGGTGTTCAACAGTTCAGCATGGCAGACACCATCACGAGATCTTCAAACCCACCAACCCGCTAAAATTAAAAACCTATTTTCATACCTCCCACAATAATTCAATAATCCAGCAGTCATTCAGGCTACTGCAGTATTAATGTACCCCAAAGAAATTAATTGAAACACTTGCTTACTGTGATTTTTATGATAATGTGATGTTTTATTTTTTGTCATACCGTATTATTATATTTAATTAAAACTTTAACAGAGATTAAGTAATAAATACACTATTTTAATTATTAATCTGTTAATAATTTTGTTAAATAATGAATACGGAGGTTTTGGTTGGATTAATTTAGCTACAATATAATATGGGGTAGGGAACAGTTACAGAATGTTACAATTTAAAACTATTTATACAAATGATAAATGCTTTCATACCAGGATCTACCGATCTACTAAAAATACATAATAAATCCTAATGAATATCAGTTTTTAACCGAAGACCATAAAATGCAGTTTTAACACTTGCACTTAGTGTATGTGTAACTTTAACCATTGACGTTATATATAGCTTTGGGAAGTTCACAAAAGATTTTACTATTATCCGGGATTATTATTATTATTTTATGTGAAGACTTTAATGTTGTTATAAGACTAACTAAGAAAAGTCGGGTAATATTTATCTATTAGAAATAGTTACAGTTAAAATGGTATTTCTGTTTTGTAACAAAGTATATAACACAGCTCAAAACAGTTTCTACAAAATACTTTCTTTCAGTTATACAAATATTACGACAGATGAGAGTATTCTTTTCTATTGTTTTCAATACAAGAAACAGCTATGGTAAAAAAGACAACTTATTTAATGTCACACACAATTTCTTGCAAATTAAACTCACACTCATACACACATTTTAAAAGTGTCAATGAAATAACGCTGCTTGCTAGGTAGAGCTGAAAAAACGGGATTTTTACACTATTCTACAGTAGTTCCCAGATCCATCACAGAAGACAAACATTCACCAAATTCTTCAAGAATTAGTCGTTCAATTTCACCTTCAGGTAACTTTTGCTTTTCGGCTGATTCAGCCTTGGCTAATAAAAGTTCAACTGTAGATGTTACTACTTCGTAAGAAATGGACCCATGAGGATATCTACAGTTTCAAAAGAATATACATTAATATAATATACAAAAACCGAAATCATTTTTAACCTGAACACACAAGTCATTAATAATTTTTAACTGAACGTACCTAAACACAAGAGGGGGTACCATAATTCCGAGATTATTTTGAGGGGACACTTCTTGCATTTGCGCACGCATTTTATTTTTTACTTGATTTTGCTGCTGAACTCGTACTTCAGCAGCCTCTGCAAGATCCTTTAATGTTTGCCTATGAGATGTTCCTGCCCCAGCAAAATGTTGTTCAACTCCCACCCCATTAGGCAAACCAGAAGGTATATTTTCTATGCAGTTCTTACAGCCAGTACATTTACAAATACCAGAACAAAAAATCTTCGCTTCGTAACACTCGCAGTAATTTTTAAGACAGCCTGACCGTCTGCAATTACATCCTTTATTATGTCGTCGTTCATGTGCTTCCCCAGACTGAGAACTTTTACCGATCTTAGGTCTAAAAGCCCCTGGATTTCTCTCCAATACTAGTTTAATAGCCTGAGACAAAATCATTTGAATTAGATAAAAAAATCTTTTTGATTTAAAATAAAAATTGTACCTTTTGTCTGTCTTCTTCATGGTTCAAATTATTGAAACAATTTGTGCAGTTACATAAATGGCAAAACTCGCCGTTGGCGAAACAATCGCAATACAACTTTAAGCATGCCGATTTGGTACAATTGCAAGGCTTCCTCGGTCTCATTCCGTTCGGTTCCAAAAGGGATCGAAATGATTCGAAGTTGCTTTGGTTTTGTGCAGCAGTCATATTCTGTCCTAAGGAGCTCAAAATATTGGAAGAATCTCCCATCAGAGAAACGCCCTGGTTAACCGATTGTGTAATATTTTCTGCGGGTCGAATTGGTACTGGGGTATTTTGTTCGGTTTTAACCTAGAAGATAAATAAAATTGTACTTTTTTTGCCAAAACCTTGACAATCAGCCTGCGTTATCTGCTTGCAGCAGTTAGTGGTCCTTATAAACTTACCGATCACAGTTAAGTCACAGTTAATATAGAACATTTAATAATATTTACCATATAATTAGGGAGAACCACAAAGTTTCCAAGTCCTTGAGCATTTTGAAAAGATGCCAAGTCAGCAGTGGTAGTTCCAGCAGGAAGAATAATAGTTTGGCCTGGTGCGGGCCTTGGAGCAACGGGCTTAGGTTTCAAAGCCGGAGCAATGGCTATTTTATTTGCAGGCGTGTTCGCCTTGTTTGGAATTACACGGACATACTGAATTTGCTAAAATTCAAAAAGACAAAATTTGAGTGACTATTTTAATACAGAATCCAACAAAGTTATATATAAAACACAAACGCTTGTAATCGAGGATTTAACTGACCTGCTGGTTGCCTGATCCTGTATTCATCTGAATGTATCTCGTGCCGCCCTAAATATATCACCCAAATATTAGGAATATAACAACTATAATACACAAAATATAGTTTCAATTTTATCATTTAAAAAACCTGATTCATTGGTGTAATCGGCGTGAGAACAGTCCCTTGCTTTAAAAGAAACCTTTGAGTAGTAGTTGCTTGTTGCTGATCACCAATTGGGACAGGGGCTGGAAGAATTTTTGCCGGACTTTTAACTGCCCCTTTACCTTTCGCAGGAGAGGATGGAGCCAGAATCAAATTCTACAAAATTAGAGTCAAGTTTATATCGCAGTAAGTTTCAAATTTACAGGTAAATCACAGAGCAGTCAATGACTATTAACAAACGTCAAATTCTGGAATGATTATAAAATGCTAAGAAATAGAAATAATATTTTTTTGTATTTGTAAAAAATCGTAGTTATTTGTTATTTTAGTTTGAATTTAAACTGTTGGTGTAATACGAAACTAAATCGGCCAATAAAAAAACCCCTAACAAATATTTTATTGAGAAAAATTGTGAAAAATTGAAAAATCTATTTTGAGATAGACAAATTCAAAAACAACTTATTCCATTAAAATTAGAGGACGTCCATAAATGAGGTCATAAAATTATTGGGGAAATATAATCTCCCCAAGGGATAGAATGATTTGCAAGTTTGCACTATAAACATTTAAAATTTTAACATTTAATAAATGCCTAACCACTAACCTTTCCAGAACTACCGGCAAACGATATATTCCCGCCTCCTTGCATTAAGGTTTGTAATGAATTGGCATCTAAAATAATTTGTTGCGGTTGTCCTCCCATTTCAGCTCCAGGTTGTTGAGCTATTATATACTTGGTCACCGTCTATATAACAGAATTATAAATCCACATTTTAAGGTGATGATTTTAAATGAAATATTGTACAAAGCTTTAGCAGACGAGAAAATTAATCAAGCAGTCAGTAGATGTTGGTATTAATGGTTACGGAATAAGGAGATCGAACAGTCATCATCACCTGGTGGGACTGCCTATTCGATTTTTTAACCGTTTTAGGCGCTACAGTTGTTGTGGTGTGCGTAGCTTGGTTAATGGGTTGTAATGTTCCCGTATTTGGGTTAAAAATAGCCTCTTGAACATTTAGGAATTGATGCTGCATGTCTGACGATCCTTGCATTGTATCCCCACTTAAGAACGTATCCTCCTCCTGATTCCCACTTGTAATCACTTCTTCGACAATATTTTCATTTTCCATCATAGATTCCATTGTTTCTTGATCCATTTGCAAACCCACCTTTTCAAGAATATGACATAATTTACACCAAACACAAAATAAAAACTTGGTAAATGATTTGACAAACTCATTCATCATTAACTCAGCAGTAATCAAAGAAATAAATTACATGATCCCCTAAAACTTCTTCATCGCCAGCCTCACCGCTGGAAATAATGTTTCCTTGCGAGTCAACAGCATGAAGTGTGATCAAATCATGCATAGAACTAGTAATTAACTGGTGGTTCCCATCGGCATCAACATGTATCTGCTGCGTGTCAACATCATTCTCGTCAGGATCCTCTCCATCATCGACAGTGTCGCCAATGATCTCCTCCACAAAATGTTGTGTAGCATCTGGATCCATCTCTTCATCAACCCCTTCGTCAGCCTGCATCTGCATTGAGTCCGAAGTGAGAACAAGGGTACTGCCATCAGGAAACTGTTGTAAAAGTTCTTCTTTAAATCCTTCCGATAGCTCGTGATCAACTTGATCAGCGTCGTCACTCATATTGACCTCCAGCTCAAATTGCTTACTTTACAAGACCTAAAAATTCGAAGATCAGTCTTTAAACCTTAAATACACATTATGGTAATTAGACCTCTGCTAATAATGATACTTAATAAGAATGGTTATAAAGCAATTTATCATACTCAAAATATGCTTAAGTCGAATTCCCGACCGAACTATCTATACAAAAGACAGAGGATGTATTTCATTATTTTTTTGCAGTTGTTTTGTACAAGGGTCCAGACATTGAAAGAATAGTGTGACAAAATAAAAATTATAAATAATTGTCATAAAAATAAAAGTAAATTAAATGCATGCAAATTATAAAAATGTAAACATTAAACAATGACTAAAAGACATGAGAGGGAAGGCAAATTTAAAATTTTGAATGTTTGAATGACACAAGGCGGTACGTTCCAGGACACAAAGATAGGCCAAGTGGCCATCTCCCCCGCGAAATTCTTACAAACACAACTTACTACCCGACCCGCCTTCCTTGAAAAGCAGCTCCCAAATTCCAAATAAATTTCAAGAATAATTTTTAGAAATTCCAAATACCTCTGTGATGTCTCTTTAGCTCATGTGCTTACGTATTTAATACTTTTCGTAATAATACAAAAGAATGGCTAATGTTGCATTGCATACTAATCCCAACAAAAAGAAGCATTTATAGTCTAAAACTCCACACACTATAGGTATTAGCATTTCTTGCATATAGCAATGGGTAAAAGATTTATTCTAAATGATGGCACAAAGGAATACAGGGTCGTACAAAATTGTCAGCACAAACATTTTTTATTACCACAATGGTAATGGTAATGGGCATGACATGGAAATAAATAGTTGAAATTATTGTCGCACCCTTGGTCGCACCCACCTTTCTTGAAACACGAATAAACGAAATAAATAGGGTACATGGCATTTATTCCATAAATATTAATAAATTTCACTAGAAATAAATTAACTGTGTATGTAGCATATGCCTACTGCCTATGCTTTAATTTATTGCAATCATTTTATTCATTTTATACATTTATATTGAAATATGAAATTAATCACAAGAATTGTACTTTTTGAATCAAGACTAGCACAGGGCTATGTCTTAGAATTCTGCTAATGCATTTACCAATGCTTTCTATGTATTATATTTTTGATTTTGAAACCCGTTTATCTCTTAGAAGTGCAAATGTGTTATTGAAATCCTTACTTTTTCTTTATTTCTATATTATTTCTTCGGCCAATTACTGAGTAATTTACTATCGTATTTAACTTTTGGAGTAAAATCATTCTGAAACCACAGTACAAGTAGGGCCTATAATTATGTACCTTTTTTGAGTCCCTTTTACACACATAAGCGTGCGTGATATAATGGTAAATGGTATGTACGGATAAGGGTAAAGTTATAGAGGAGGGTTGAAAACGGGGCTACAAAAGTTGGATGGAACCCTGTATGTATGTATTTATATAAAATGCAGCCACTTCATAGTTTCGGTCCGGCGACGTCGCGCCGCTTAGCTCCTGCTCAATTCTGAAGACGCACTCTGTATTACTCAACATTCATTGGTCAGATATCCGTTAAGCCCCACCTGTCAAACCAATAACCAGATAAGTTCTCATTTTCTTGATAGTACATTCATGGATTGCAGACGCCTTTCGATTGCTGTTGGGTAATAATAAACGCTTTCGGGCAAACACTCAGCCACTTACAAGGGCACTCCTGACATGTGCTTGTAATGTAATTTTAACGCGCAATATATTCAAATTTGGCTGAGTTAACTTGGATGAATTTTATCAAAACAAGACCGGTGAAGAAAACGACGGCGACAACAAAAGTGACAACTCCTAAAACCGTTTTTCATTTACGTTACTTATTTACGGGCATTTACGCTCATCGCTCACTGACTAACGACAAGTTTGTACTATTCGCTGTCAATAAGCATCCATAATTCGGCGAACGGTGACGTCTATTTAGTTCACTGTATCATTGTGAAGAAGTCAAGAACAAGGGCAAAGGGAAGGAAGGTTTATTAAGGCTGCATTTTAAAAAACGTCAACACTTCGTTTTCGATTGACTTTTAGTCAAATAGGACGTGATTTTTGAAGGAGGAAATAATGTCTATAACAGCACAACCGGATTCAGATTATCTTCCTGAAGATGTAAGTCATTTAAGTTTCAATCATGATTTTAATTTATTTCCTGTCCTTCATGTCACATTCAACATTCACATGTATAGATAGAAGATGATTCTCAATTCTCATGCTTTGACTTAGACTAGGACTTGATTTTGGCAGTGATGCGTAGCGTATTACATACAACATATTATGGAGGGGGGGGGGGTATTTGTAAAAATATTTAATCAAAATTATCTTGAGAGCAGAGCGTGTAGTTTTAGATCGCACGAGGATGCGGAGGAAAGGAAGCGAGAGTTTATTAGCTTATAGTGTCGCACAGTGTCTTTTTTGCTCAAAATTGACAATTAAATTATCACTGTTGAACCTGAGAAAAAAATGAAGATGTTATTTATAGAAGCCAACGTGCACACAGCACTGGGTATTTTGTTATACTACTGAATTCAAATGGGTGTACTATACTTAACTTGACCCCTTGGTAGGAAGCTGATGAAACTTCTATGGAGCGAATTATTGGCTTGACAGAAATGTTTCCTGAGAGTTTGCGAAATGGTGTGTACAAAACGGTTGACTTCAGTTTCAAATCTATTACTAGTAAGTGCCATTTTTCATCATTTTTTTGTTACTACCCCGTGATAACAAATTTATTTTGTATAGGCATACTATTTGTAATTTATTTCTTATTGTTTATTGCTTTTCTTCAGAATTATATGGATTATCGAGAACGATGACATGGGCATTCTTCTCAACAGCAACACTTCTTATGGCCCCTGCGCTTTTTGAATTAGAGCGTCATCAAATGGAAGAAATGACAAAAATGCAGCAACGTCAAATGCTTCTTGGTCCAAGTGCACTAGGTCCTAATGCAGCGTATAGTCCGGGTCCTAAGATGTAGTGAGTCAAAGTGCAGTACATGTAGTTAGTATCTAATACAATTTGTAAGTATTCCAATTAACACAACAAGATTATGCGTAAAACATTCATATTCATGAAATAAAATATGAAAATTAATAGTAGCGTTTCCAAAGTTCTGCTGTAAATGATAGTTACTTTTTGAAAAGCATTCATTCACATATTCATTTTATATTACTAATTTGAATGTTTTTGCAACAGTAACAGCAAGAGCAAAAAGTCATGCAATAAATATAATAAATTGAATCTACAATTGCTCATTTATTATAAATGAAATAGAGTAATCGTAGAATAGAAAACATTTAATGTATTAATAGATTATGTATATATATGACTGTTTTGAATTACATTGTTATACTTTAGGATTGTTAGATTGTAACTGTTCCGTTTATTTTTCCTTCATTTTTAATTAGATTTTTTTCAGCTTCAAAAGAACTGGTCATGTTAAATACTTGCAACAAATAATTATACTCGTGCAACATGATAAGCGCATGCAAATTCACTCCCCACCCATGATAACAGTAAAACTTGAACACAAAATACTTTACCAAATTACAAGGTCGTGCAACCTGTACGCACGTACCATATAAAATTATTAAGTATCTCATTTTTTATTTTTGTTAAGAATGTCAGACGTAAGATGAAAGTGTAAGGTTAATCGATTTCCACAGTATATTTCTCACGTTGCTTTTCTCAAGATGGTAAATTTTAGACGTTATATTTGTTCTTTTAAATTGGTTTTACCAATCCATTAAAAATTATCCGAAACAGGCGTTAAATTGTGACTCCCTATTTACTGGACTCTTATGGTAAAGAGATAACAGATAACAACGTCGATTTAAGTCAATTGGAGGTGCATTCCACTAATCCACTAAATGTTTTTAAGCTAACAGTAGTGGAAAGGAAAGGGAACATCTACCCTAAACTGTAGCTAGTCATTATACCCTAAGCCTAGTTCCTCCAATCCGTAGCCCGCGGTAGCCCAAACTTTATTCTCTAGCCTTATTCTAGTCCATCTCCGATGTCCCTAGAATTTGAAACCTAAATCCACTGTCTCAAGCTCAAGTTTACCTTGAAAGTCACCTTAAATGCCAAACATTAATAGTTGACCCGGGGGACGGGGAGGGTGAACTGTTAAGAGTGTAAATCACATGTAAATTATTTTTTCAATGCCTTGTAGTTGTAAGCGTGAAAAAGTAATAGTTATTGACCCTGGGGGGTTAACTATATTGAGGGGGGAATTAATTTGAGTTATACGGAGAGTTACGAATGGTATACAAAACAATTACTCCCTAACATGACAGTTTCTAAACGCAATTTGTCTATAATATATGTCTACTGTCTACGTAGCGCAGCAGCGGGACCTTAGACACAATACACAATTAAGGCATATTGAAACTACATGGCGCATTGTTTTATGTAATCGTGGCATTATTGTAATCACAACAGCATTTAAAGTAATCTCCATCTCCTGTATAATGAAGCATAAGCTATTTAATTTAATTATCCATATTATGTCGAAGGTGGGATTTTAAAAGGGATCACAGGAAGGCCATTTTCCTCGTTGTCATTTATGTTGAGTATATAATATAGTTGTATCTTTTGTGTAAAAACTTATCCCATTGTTGGTACACCAGCTATATACTCTATATACCTATACGATACCATCTACTACCTTTACCTACGCATATAGCTGTATTATTATTTGATATAATATAATATTTACTTAGAATGACGTTTTTCCTCTTTTATCTCTCTCTGATGTACACCTTTTATGAGAATAAAGGTCCTAAGTTTGCCCTGAATAGTTAGGGCATGACCTTGACTTCTGGAAAGTTTCGTAAGTTTTATTGAAGCAGAGCAACTGACTTATGAAACTTTCATTGTATTCCTGACTGACTTGGCATTTTCTATATTGCGGTTTGACAAAGCATTTCATAAGATTTTCTATTTCTGGATTATTTTTAGTATAAATAGCTGAAGAAGAACTTGGCATAATCGATGCAAAAGTCTTGTATTCTTTCATTCTTCGAGAGATTGAAAACATTTGCTCTTCTATGGATTGATTCTATAATAATTATTAGTCCATAAGGTGAACGTTGGATTGGATTTGGTTTTCTTAATACCTCAAAAGCTATATAGCTTACTATTAACTACAAGGACTTACAAGGTGAGGATATTATTATGGATTTCGATAGGACCTATTCTCGTAATTGTTAGTATTTCCTTTGGACAATTTTGAACTACTAGAATACCAAAATATATAAATTCCCGTAATGTATTTCGAAAAGGTACCGTACGCATAGTAAAGAGCCTGGTTGCGTCTTACTAGTCGCAAATTATTTGTTTTTCATAAATACGCATTTCATTAAAATTGTCTCAAATTCTCAATTTTCAATGATACTGACATTATGCGATAATACAGAATACAGTTTTACTAAGTTTAGCTTATTCTATAAATGTAATAATCCAGCACAGTCTCATAATTCGTAATTTTAAATAATTCCTCATTCTAGCTAAACTACATTTAATTTGTCATTGAATATCATTAAGTAATGTGCAGTCATGGTCGTCAGTCCCTGGCCCTGGTTCTCCTACATATTATGAGCATGGGATAAACTCAGCGCTTATAAACAAGCCAGGGTAAAAATCTAGTGAAGATAGATACAGACAGACAGAGGACAGACAGGCAGACAGAACAGAAGTGATGGTGGGTCTTTTCTTCTCTGCCTTGCACTCTAGCTAAGAAAAGAAGTTCTAGTTATCGGCATAATTTGCAATTATCCTACTATAGAAGTAGATTACTGTTATAATGGTTATAATAACCTATTTACTCTGTCATTCTGTCTAGGCAAGTATGATTCAGTTGCAGTTTATATGTAGTGAGTTTCGTTCGTTTATGTAGTACTTACAGTTTTCTTTTCTTTTCTTTCAAGTACAAGTAATAAATGCATGTCCTTGTCAATTAAGAGCAATGTAAATACAGTTCTACATCAACTACGACCGTCAAGTGTTTCTATATATGCCTTTCTACTTTCATTTACGAAATAATAAGATCCAATTTCAATCGCAATTACTGACTTTTGCATGTGCTCTATGTGAACAATATATCTTTAACATTTACCGTAACAGTCATAAGTAGTGTTTGGCTGTATACAAATACTATACGGTATTATTATAACAATTAGAATTTATACATTGCTATTTCCTCAGGGAAATGGTTGCAGTTAAAATGGGCAAAACTATGCTTAGTCGTCTTGTTATGGATTGCTTTGGCAGAAGTCCAAATTCGCTATCAACTTATGTGACAGCATTAGGATTAAAACCGAAACTTTTTCCAGTTCAAAGACTGATGTATTCTAAGTATTCATCTTCAACCCCTGGTTGTTTAAAATTAAATTCAAGCAGGACACTATCAATGGCTTCCCCTAAAGCTGACATCGAAGATACTTTGGATCCCGTTCAAAGACAACTTCTTGAAGAAGAATGTATCTTGCTTGATGAAAACGACCGGGTGATTGGCTATGACACAAAGAGAAACTGCCATTTGGTTCGAAATGGAGATATTTTACTTCACAGAGCTTTTAGTGTGTTTCTATTTAATTCAAAAGGTAATCTCCGTTTCAAAACTAATACTATATAATTACTTTACAGACAATTACGCATTTCATGTGTATAGGTGTGCAATTAAACGATTTAATTTTCGTTTGCAATAATTAGGGGAGCTTCTCCTTCAACAGCGCTCCAAGTCCAAAATAACTTTTCCTTTGATGTGGACCAACACGTGCTGTAGTCATCCTTTAAACCTTCCAAGTGAATTGGTTGAAAATGAAGCTGTGGGGGTGAAAACAGCTGCCAAACGAAGACTAGAAATCGAACTTGGAATTCCGTCTCAAAGCATTCGTCTCGAAGATTTTCATTATTTGACAAGAATACACTACAAAGCTTTATCTGATTCAGTATGGGGTGAACATGAAATCGATTATATTCTATTTCTACAAAAAGATTTAAAGATTGATCCAAACCCAAATGAAATAGAAAATGTCAGCTATGTTGCACTGGATAATATTTTTAGTTTTAAGAAAGACAATGAATTGTTAACTCCATGGTTTAAGCTAATTTTGGAAAGCCATCTTCCGATGTGGTGGAAAAATTTGAAGTCTCTAAAGCAATTTGAAGATCACCAGACTATTCTTCGTATGTGAAGGGAAAACCTCTGATCACACAGAAAATAATACGATATATCTTTTACTCGTTAGCCTTTTATTAAGTTGCCCTACACATCGATATTCAGTAAGTTATAAGGTGCCACATAACACAATATAAATCAACTAATGGTAGTATTTGATAGTATTAGCACGTATTAGTAGATAGTAGGTTTTATCTATTCAATCTTTGGTCACGGTTATTGTATATAATATATAAATCATCTGAATTATATTTTGTGTAATATGTCAATCTCTCATCGAGCACATAAAAATAAATATACTTTTGTATACCTAAATCAATAAAAATGGGTCTATTATAAATATTTGTTTATTATACATATTATGTTACAGTTAGTGTATGTACAGTTGGGGAGCTTATAATATACTTACTCGTAACACTCGTAAGTTGTACATCAAGTTTATTTTGAAATTCCATGAAAGGCTCCATAATCGTGTTCATGGTCATGTAAACCACTTTTCTGACAGATATTGAGGTGTACAATTTGGTAAAAATATTCTTAAACATGTAATTTGAATGAAAGTAATATTAATTCCAATGCAAACGCAAAAATTTTGAAAAGTAGCATTTCTGACAGTTAATGTAATATAAAATAAGGTTTTAGAGGAATCATTGCATTTTTATCAAATTGTACACCTCAATATCTATCAGAAAAGTGGTTTACATGACCA